>JBAMIH010000327.1:0-25420 GCA_038501795.1 Pseudopleuronectes americanus | reverse complement strand
GTATTATTATTATCACACTGAGCTCATCTCCTTTCACCTGATTCACGCTCCGCAACAACCAATTATCCTGGGGCACCCCTGGCTAAAGAGACATAATCCCCACATCGACTGGGTCTCTGGTTCGATTCTCCAGTGGAGTAACTTCTGTCATGCGGCCTGCCTCAGATCTGCTTCATCCCTGACCGCCAGCCTGTCTCATTCCAAGGAGGTTACGGATCTTCGAGGGGTTCCATCGGAGTACCTGGCCCTACAGGGTGTGTTCAACAAGGCACGGGCCACGTCGCTTCCTCCACACCGCCCGTATGACTGTGCCATTGATCTTCTTCCTGGAACTTCACCACCCAGGGGGCGATTATTCTCTCTCTCAGCTCCTGAGACCAAGGCCATGGAAAGCTACATCAATGACTCACTGGCTGCTGGAATTATCCGTCCATCATCATCCCCTGCAGGCGCGGGATTTTTCTTTGTTGATAAAAAGGACAAGACCCTCAGGCCCTGTATTGACTACCGAGGCCTGAACGATATCACTATCAAGAACAGGTATCCCCTTCCACTCATCTCATCCGCGTTTGAACTTTTACAAGGGGCGACGATATTCACTAAACTAGACCTTCGGAACGCTTATCACCTGGTGCGTATCAGAAAGGGGGACGAGTGGAAGACCGCTTTCAACACGCCCAGTGGACATTATGAGTACCTAGTTATGCCTTTTGGTCTGACCAATGCTCCGGCTGTTTTCCAGGCCATGGTCAACGATGTTCTCCGGGACTTCTTGAATATTTTCGTGTTTGTATACCTGGATGATATTCTTATATTTTCCAAGTCAGAGTCGGAACATTTTCTGCACGTTCAAAGTGTCCTCCAGAGACTACTAGAAAATCAACTGTTTGTAAAGGCAGAAAAATGTGAATTCCATGCCTCCGAGGTCACATTTCTGGGGTTTATCATCAGGCCTGGTCAGATCCTGATGGACCCCGCTAAAGTAAAGGCAGTGTCTGACTGGCCAATCCCCACCACTCGGAAGAAGCTGCAGCAATTCCTGGGGTTCGCCAACTTCTACCGGCGCTTTATTAGGAACTATAGTTCTGTGGCGGCTCCCTCTCACAGCTCTCACGTCTCCAAGACTCACCTTCCAGTGGTCCTCTGCTGCCGACGGAGCTTTCAGTGAACTTAAAGCAAGGTTCTCATCCGCCCCCATTCTCAGGTCTCCTGATCCTAAGCGTCAGTTTACTGTGGAGGTGGACGCATCGGACTCCGGGGTGGGAGCAGTTCTCTCTCAGCGGTCAGCAGGGGACCAGAAGATGCACCCATGTGCTTTTTTCTCCCGTAAGTTGTCAGCAGCAGAACAAAATTATGACGTGGGGAATAGGGAGCTGTTGGCGGTAAAGATGGCTCTGGAGGAGTGGAGACACTGGCTGGAGGGGGCGGAGCAACCGTTTGTGGTCTGGACCGACCACAAGAACCTGGAGTACATCCGGTCAGCCAAGCGGTTGGGTTCCCGTCAAGCCAGGTGGGCTCTATTCTTTAATCGTTTTGATTTTTCTTTATCTTATCGCCCAGGATCTAAGAACGTCAAGCCCGATGCCCTGTCCAGGCAGTTCCAGTCCGATGGTGGTTCCTCTGTACCTGAAAGCATCCTTCCCGCTCAGGTGATTATCGGTGCCTTGACCTGGGACATCGAGGATATGGTGAGGCAGGGTCAAACTAATCAACCAGCACCCAGTGCCTGTCCCGTAGATCGCCTGTTCGTCCCTGCTAACCTCCGCTCACAGGTTCTCCAGTGGGGGCACTCTTCTCGCCTGGCCTGCCACCCAGGGGTCAGACGCACCCTGGCTATGTTGAGGCAACGCTTTTGGTGGGGATCCATGGAGAAGGACACCAAGGACTTCGTCGCAGCCTGCCTGGTCTGCTCTCAGCACAAGAGTGCTCGTCACGCTCCTTCTGGCCTGCTCCAACCACTACCCATCGCCCATCGTCCATGGTCGCACGTCTCCCTAGACTTCGTCACTGGACTTCCGACCTCAGACGGTAACACTACTATTTTAACTGTTGTCGATAGATTCTCCAAGTCGGCCCATTTCATCGCATTACCCAAGTTACCATCAGCCAAGGAAACAGCAGAACTTATGCTTCAACACGTTTTTCGCCTGCATGGTCTCCCTACTGACATTGTCTCTGACAGGGGCCCACAATTCACCTCTCGGTTCTGGGCGGAGTTCTGCAACATGCTGGGAGCCAAGGTCAGCCTGTCCTCTGGGTTTCACCCTCAATCTAATGGTCAGTCTGAGAGGATGAACCAAGAGATGGAAACAGCTTTGAGGTGCGTGGTCTCCAAAAATCCTTCTTCCTGGTCGAAGCACCTCCTGTGGGTTGAATATGCACACAATACCCTGCCCAGTTCTGCTACCGGACTATCTCCGTTCCAATGTTCTCTGGGATACCAGCCTCCACTTTTCCCTGTACAGGAGCAAGAGGCTAGGGTGCCCTCGGTCCAGGTGTTTATTCGGCGCTGTCGTCGTACCTGGTTGCAGGCCCGTGCTGCGCTCTTACGCTCGTCTGACCGGTACCAGAGGGGGGCCAACCGACACCGCATCCCGGCGCCTCATTACACTACCGGCCAGAGGGTTTGGCTGTCTACACGTGACCTTCCTCTCCGGGTGGAGTCAAAGAAATTGGCCCCGCGGTTCGTGGGACCATTTCCGATCGCCCAGATCATCAATCCGGCTGCAGTCCGCCTTCACCTTCCCCGGTCAATGAGGGTCCATCCTACATTTCATGTTTCGAAGATCAAACCCGTCAGCGAAAGCGAACTTCAGCCCGCCTCCAGGCCCCCACCACCCACCCGGCTTATTGATGGGGGTCCGGCTCATACCATTAATAGGATTCTTAAGTCCAGACCACGGGGTAGGGGTTTCCAGTACCTTGTGGATTGGGAGGGATATGGGCCAGAGGAGCGCTCCTGGGAGCCCTCTCGCAACATCTTTGATCGTCCTCTCATCAGGGAGTTCCATAGGTCTCATCCTGACCAGCCTGGTGGGACGTCAGGAGCCGTCCCTAGTTCTGTCACACATTCACCTTCTTATTAATATTTTCAGTTTGTCTGTTATGTTTTGTTTACTAATTCTCTTCTCTTTTCAGAACTCTGCCACTCCCCTCCTGCTCTGCACCTTCCTCATTCCTCTGATCCCTTCACCGGCTCCACCCACAGACGCACCTGTCTTCACTTCCCTCATTAGTCTCCTCCCTATATCTGCATGCCTGTTCCCCTTGTCCTCTGCCAGATCGTTTAGTGTGTTCGTGCCTAATCTTTCCAGCGTTACCTACCTGTTTTCTGTACTGCCTGATTCCCTTCGTGACCTGCCTGCTTTTGCCTTGGACTACTCCTCTGCCTGCCCCTTGTTGGATTTGTTTGCTTTGGACTGACTACCTGGCTCCTGACTCCTGCTCTGCTACCCTGGATTATCTCTGGCCTGCTCCCTCTTGGATTTGTTTGCATCGGACTGACTGCCTGGTATCTGACCCCTGCTTCGTTTAATAAACCAAGAACTCTGCTGATTCACACTCTGCCTCATTGTCGTTGCTTTTGGGTTCACGCCTGCCAGTCTGCCATTCCTGACAGTTTCTCTACTTAGTAAATACCAAGTTTTGCTCATCATATTAACACTAGAATATATGTTTCTGTACATAATGATAATCATTAAAACCTGACAGACGTTTCTGAAAAATTGTTTGACCCGTGTGTGAGAAATCTCTGTTAACCTGTCATTATATGTTACCTATTGATCAATAGATCAAGTCTTCTCAGACTTTTATAGCCAATAACACATTCATATTACAAATGAAGGCCTTAGTGTCAACAAACACTGTGTTTATCCAGCACGTAGACAAGTGTGCAGTAAAGTGTTTCTGTAAATTGCAGTGTGTATACATGTAATTTTAACCATTCAAACAGACTTTATTCTTGTATTTATTTATAAAGAAACACTATAACACAAATACTTTCAATGCTAACAATGCTTCACTCACCCACATCAAAGCTCACGGCATAACAACAATAACAGTGTTGTTGTTGATCTCATCGTTTTTAAGTCATGAATCAAAGGTAGGAAAGCAAAGACAAAGTGGAGAGATGGTCACTCTGACCAGAAGTTTGTTGAGCTCCTCGTCGTTGTGGACAGACAGTACAGGTGGCGGGGGGTGAAAATACTTTGTTAAGGATGCCACCACAAAACCATGACCATTTTATCCAAGGTCCATTTCTGCAAATGAAACCAGATGAATAAAGTACAGCAGAATCCAACAGAATGTCAGGTTGAAATCAACAACACTACCAAGCATACATCAAGTGCTTTTAAAACTGGTCAGTATCCAATGATGCTTAATGAAAGATGAACATATTCACGCTGTCAACCCTGACCTAATAATAAATGGGCCTCTTCATCACACTATCAAAAACAGTTCCAGAAAAGCATCAAGTGCTTACACGGCTTGACACTGCACTAACACGTTTGGTTGGGGGTTGTGTTTTAGATAAAAAGCTATTTAAGTAGTCAACAAAGAAAAAAAAACATACTTGGTTACATACTTGGTCACAGGTTATAATTTTTATTATAATAATGGGCTAGAGGGTTTTAATTGCTATGGGTCAAAAATGGCTCATAGGATAAACAATGTCAATTTGAGGATAACAGGAGGGCTAAGGGAGAAATCGTGAGCTGTGTCTTTGTGGGACCAATGTCTTTCACTGAAGGTTGCTCAATTTTCTTACATTGTCTAAGTACTTCCTCAATCAGTCCTAACGCTGCTCTTATTTTTAACCAAGCCTTTTTCACAGGCACTATTCCTTCTTGATGGAAACGTGCTACAGTCCTACTGTTACACAAAACTGCTAAAGTGTCAGACTTTAATATCTACCGTCCTACATCCAAACCTGTGGAGGCGCTAGCGCACCATATACTTATTTATCAGCGGCCATGATAATCCACAGAGGAGTAAGAGGGCTGCCTCTGTCTTCTACCAGGTCCTCAGTCAGGCTATGAATACCTTTGGTTACCAAGAAGCACTCCATTCACTAGATCTCATCTTACTGAAGAAAGATGTCTGGACGAGGAAAGGGAGGAAAAGGGCTCGGTAAAGGAGGCGCAAAGCGTCACCGCAAAGTTCTCCGTGATAACATCCAGGGAATTACCAAGCCCGCCATCCGCCGCCTGGCTCGCCGTGGCGGAGTGAAGCGTATCTCCGGTCTGATCTACGAGGAGACCCGCGGCGTGTTGAAGGTTTTCCTGGAGAACGTGATCCGCGATGCTGTCACCTACACCGAGCACGCCAAGAGGAAGACCGTGACCGCCATGGATGTGGTGTATGCTCTGAAGAGACAGGGCCGCACTCTGTACGGCTTCGGCGGATAAACTGACTTTTCTACAGCTCAACAACACAACGGCTCTTTTAAGAGCCACACACTCAGTCAATGAGAGCTCACATCCTCTGCTCAACACCAGTCAGTCGGTCTCAAAGTATGTCTTTCAATGTAAAGATTTCAAACTTATTTCACATCAAATAATATATTTATTAATCTTAGTGTCCTCTGGGCTTTAATTTCTAAATAAATATCGATAGTTAACATTTATACAGTTTATATTCATACTGTTCTTTATAACAGCCACTTTTGACTAATAACGTAACCGTGGTGAATTAAATTTAACAGGATAATTTGTTGAATATTTTCTAAAAAATCTGAAAATGGGATAAGATACAGACTAGAATCACTTTGACGTTTGAATATCAAGTCTCTGGAAGAAGATGTAGTAACATCAGGCAGCCAACAGATGGAGCTGCTCTCCAGATATGTGAACAGGAACAACGTCCACTAACAGTTGAACTCTCCTGCATGTCCTGTCGGAAGCTTTGTTTTCCAGTAGCTCAGCTTCTCCTGTTTTATTGCAGCTTCTTCACTTTCTTAGTTTTGAAAATGAGATGATCAGTTGAACACTAAGTTAAGTTGCAGGGTATAATTAATACAACTAAACCGTTTAAATCTTATAACAAGATTTAAACGATTTAGAGCTGTTTGATTAGGTGCTGAGCCTCATCAGTTTATTGCTGCGAATGGATGTTGAGGAGCAGAGCGCAGCCGCTTTATGCTTCAAGTCTATGTAGAAACACAAGTAGATGACAAATGAATCACCCCCTGTTTAATAATAACTATGACAAAAAATAACAATGTGACCACAAATTAAGGAAGTGTGTTGCCTAGGGGGTAGAGTGGCCTTTCTCCAAATAGAAGGTTGCAGGTTCAATTTCCACTTTTCTCCATCTGCATGGTGAGATGTCCTTGGCAAGATACTGAACCTCTGAAAATGGCCCCTCGAAATGCACTGGTACACTCAAAAATGGTTGAGTGTACTAAAAATGTAAGTCGCTTTGGACAAATGCGTCAGCTAAATGGCATGTAATGTAATGTAGTCGACATTACTCATTCCATCTGTCCCTCAAGCACTGCAGAGAGTGGTAAGACCACAAGAAGCTAAATAAATTCATCATGTTACCAACAAATTTTGACTTGTATTTTAATTAAAATAGTTTAACAAATATACATTAAACTGAATACACAGACACTCACTGTAGTGGCCGTTCCACTAAGTTCCAACACGATGGCCACTTGATTGTGTCTGAGGAGTAATCTCACAGCTGACTCGTGTCCAAACATCAGCCCCCGTCCCGTTGTATCCCGATGTTAACGAATCCAAAAGGCTGGTTATATTTGAAGTGATGGATTTTTTCTTTTCTTTTCCAGCACAGTTCAGAAACACCGTTCAAAACGATCCATTATCGAAGACTGGCATTACTTAATCCCATGCTGGTCACAATGTCACTTTATGTATTATCCTGACGTCCACAATCACTTTCCAATCATCTTCACGTAAATGTCCATTACATTTTACGCACAGTCCACATAAATATCATGTATATTTACACGGTCAAAACTTGTTTGAGTCTACTCTTTCAGACTCCTCACTCACCACTCTTCATGCGCGTCACTAACCACCCGAGCTGGCTCCACCACGCACATATATGGAGAACCGCCTTACGGCCTCCTCACTGTTGCAAAAATGACGCAAACAGTGCTCAAAGCAAAATATACATGAATATAGAAAACACAATATACAAAATATAATTCAACTGTACAAAGCTTAAACTACAAAACTTGGACCATATAAGAAAATATCAAAACAACATAAATATTTAACTATACACAAACACTTGCTGCATAGTGGCTCTTACAGCCCCCTTCCTGATATTTTTATTTTTTTGCATTTTTGTCACACTTAAATGATTCAGATCATCACACAAATTTGTATATTAGACAAAGGCCCGAGTAAATACAAAATGCAGTTTTCAAATGATTATTTCATTTATTAAGTGAAAAAGTATATCCAAACCTACTTGGCCCTCTGTGAAAAAGTAATTGCCCCCTAAGCCTAATAACTGGTTGTGCCACCCTTGGTGGCAACAACTGCAATCAGATGTTTGCAATAACAGCCAATGAGTCTCTCACATCGCTGTGGAGGAATTTTGGACCACACTTCTTTGCAGAATTCTTCTAATTCAGCAACATTGGATGGTTTTGGAGCATAAATAGTTTGTTTCAGTTCATGCCACAACATCGCAATCCGATATAAGTCTGGACTTTGACTAGGCCACTCCAAAACCTTCATTTTGGTTATTTTTAGCCATTCAGATGTTGACTTGCTTGAGTATTTCAGATCATTGTCCTGTTGCATAACCCAAGTGCGCTTGAGCTTGATGTCACAAACTGATGGCCGGACATTCTCCTTCGGGATTTTCTGTTAGAGAGCAGAATTCATGGTTCCATCAATTATGGCAAGTCCTCCAGGTCCTGAAGCTGCAAAGCAGCCCCAGAACACCACACTACCACCGCCATGTGTGACTGTTGGTATGATGTTGTTTTTATGAAATGCTGTGTTAGTTTTATGCCAGACGTAACAGGACCCACACCTTCCAAAAAGTTAAAAAAAAATTTTAATCAGTCCACAGAATATTTGTCCAAAAGTCTTGGGGATCAACAAGATGTTTTTTGGCAAATGTGAGACAAGCCTTTGTGGACTTTTTGGTCAGCAGTGGCTTTCGCCTGGGAACTCTCCCATGGATGCCATTTTTGATCAGTCTCTTTCTTATTGTTGAATCATGAACACTGACCTTAACTGAAGCAAGTGAGGCCTGCAGTTCCTTAGATGTTGTTCTGGGGTCTTTTATGACGTCCTGCATGAGTCGTTGATGTGCTATTGGAGTAATTTTGGTAGGCCGGCCACTCCTGGGAAGGTTCACCTCTGTTCCAAGTCTTCTCCATTTGTGGATAATGGCTCTCACCGTGGTTCGCTGAAGTCCCAAAGCCTTATAAATGGCTTTGTAACCCTTTCCAGACTGCTACATGTCAATAACTTTGTTTCTCATCTGTTTTTGAATTTCTTTAGATCGCGGCATGATGTGTTGTTTTTTGAGATCTTTTAGTCTGCTTAACTTTGTCAGACAGCTTCTATTTAACTGATTTCTAGATTAAACAGTTCTGGCAGTAATCGGGCCTGGGTGTTGCTAGTGACATTGAACTCAGTTTTCCAAAAAATGTGGTTTATCACAGTTTATTCAGGATTTATCAAGAGGGGGCAAATACTTTTTCACATAGGGCCAGATAGGTTTGGATAGCTTTTTTCCCTTAATAAATGAAATCATCTTTTAAAAACTGCATTTTGTATTTACTCGGGTTGTCTTTGTCTAATATTAAAATTTGTTTGGTGATCTGAAACATTTAAGTGTGACAAAAATGCAAAAAACTAAGAAACTCAGAAGGGGGCAAATACTTTTTCACAGAACTGTATATGTATATAATTTCTTTTCTATTCTATTTTAAATTTAGATATTCTATATTATTCTTTTTATATTACTATATATATATATATATATATATGTAGCTGAAGAGAAAATAAAAAATAGTGCAATAATGTGCAAATGGTGCTTGACGTGAATATTTAGTCAAATTGACTATTTCAACATGGATATGAAATTAAGTCCTAATTAAAGAATGAGGTGGTGTGAAAGTAGCAATATTAATGAATATTGGATAAATAGCAGACCAGGTCTTACTTTGCATACTTTTCTGTGTTTTCTTTGCAGAGCTACTAAGGTAACAAATATTTTTCATTTTAAACTATTTTATATAATATTATGAAATACTAACAACTGTTTGCTGTTAGTTAATGTTGTAAAACAAAAATGCAGTTAAATGTTTAAACCTGTGCAAATACTCCTTGTGCTGTACTGCAGTTACTTTACATAAAGTTTATTTAATGCTTTGATGGTATTGATATTTACTTTGAACTCTGCAGCCAATTCTTTCGTGTGTAATATTAACAGTCTTCAACAGGCAGAGCAACAAAGGACTTTTGTCTTGAGGGCAGTGAAGTGGCTCTTAAAAGAGCCGTTGTTATCGTCAGTGGAGCAGCAGCAGTTTAAGCTCTCTCTCCGCGGATGCGGCGGGCCAGCTGGATGTCCTTGGGCATGATGGTAACCCTCTTGGCGTGGATGGCGCACAGGTTGGTGTCCTCAAACAGGCCGACCAGGTAAGCCTCGCTGGCCTCCTGCAGAGCCATGACAGCGGAGCTCTGGAAGCGCAGGTCGGTCTTGAAGTCCTGAGCGATTTCTCTCACCAGGCGCTGGAAGGGAAGCTTGCGGATCAGCAGCTCCGTAGATTTCTGGTAGCGACGGATCTCTCTCAGAGCCACGGTACCGGGCCTGTAACGGTGAGGCTTCTTCACGCCGCCGGTGGCCGGGGCGCTCTTACGAGCAGCCTTGGTGGCCAGCTGCTTCCTGGGGGCTTTGCCTCCGGTGGATTTACGGGCGGTCTGCTTGGTTCTTGCCATTTTGTGTCTTGTCTCTGAGATCGGGAGAAAGAGTGAAGCGGTAGAGAGACACTCTGCTTTTAAATGATAATTATTTATTACATGTATTACTAGCTATTCATAAACAACAACTCTGATGATAGTTTTGCTTAAGCTGTACAGTAAGTTTTAATAAGTTAGCTGCTGTGTGTCCGGTCACATGTGTGATTATAGACGTGTTTCACATGAGACACGTTTTCATTCAAAACATTGACCAGGTCCTCTGTTGTATTAAAGTGCCCCAGTAAACCTGACAGTGATCCAGCATGCACAACACCAGGAGCTTTGAAGTGGAGCAGCTAAATGGATCTCAGCCATCATTATTATTATTATGATTATTATTGTATACATTTCCTCCTGTGATTCTTCTGGTGTGACAGTGATGAGGCTGTCCTGAACAACAGTGCATGGAGCTCTGTCACCATCTGAATGGTTTGAATTCCTCAATAAACGTGTTGAGAACTGAAGTTTACTCTTGTTCCCCAGAGGAGCCTGACTCTGGATCAGTTCAACCAAGAGCTCCACTTGTTTGCTGAGCTTTTGACCACTTCTCAGGGTCTTCTTCAGTGAACTCAAATAGCTTCTCCTGTTTTATTCCAGGTTCTTCTCTGTTCTGAGTTTTGAAAATGAACTCTGTAGCTGCATCAACTTGATCAGTTGACCACTAAGTTAAGTTTCAGAGTATAATTAAAAAAACAAAATTGTTTAAATCTTGTTTCAGGACCATGGACAGAGCTGTTTGTTTAGGTGCTGAGCCTCATCAGTTTGTTGCTCTGAATGGATGTTGAGGAGCAGAGCGCAGCCGCTTTACGCTTCAAGTCTGTGTAGAAACACACGTAGGTGAAACATGATCCAACCCCTGTATCTACATCACTATAACAAACCCTAACCCTATACATTATGGTAAGCGTGCTGCGTCATTTCCTGTTTTCTCGGCTCCGCAACTTATAACCTCCGTTAGCTGTATTTAGCCAACTCCCGCTAGCCGCAGAGCCCCGCAGCTTAGCACGTAGCCTAGCCTGATGCACGTGGTGTCCTGTAAACGGTGTGGGCTTTGTAGATAATTGGCAAACCTTTTGGAGAACACCCAGATTCTTTTGTTTCTCCTCAGATTGTATAAATATTTCAGCTTTGCATTTGGTAGAGGCATAGGCGCGGAGGCATAGAAATGGCACAGCTGAGAAATCAAAGGAATCTTAGACATCATAGCAATCAATGACACTGTGACATTAAAGCCAACTGACAACAAAATACAATTATTTGCCTAATGAAATCCTTTGTAGTGTTCTTTCACATGACCACAGCTGTGGATAACAGCAGTAATTAGTCCTAAAACATGGTGTAAATGACACCATTTCAAGTTTAATGTGACGGGGCTTATGGACACTTTGATGGCACCAAAGGTATGGAGGCTTTAAACGTTTTTTTCCCACATTGATTTTATTCGTTTGAGGAGTTCCCATTTACTTCAATTGTACTGGATTCAGCTGCAATGCTATTTACCCCTGAAACTCCAAATGTGTTTAATGAACTCAAACACTTATGAGTGAGAGGAATTTTCATTCTTGGTCGAACTATCCTTTTAACTGTTGATTTGTCAAATGTATATAAAATATCAAATATTATAAAACATATCTTTAAACTCTGTGAAGGAGTAGCCTACTCCTACTTACACACATGCATCATGTAACATGATTTTCAGCGATATCGACATCACTTCATATACCATACTTTTTAAAGAGTGTGCCTTAGTTGTTATATTTATCGTAGTTACCTCGTGTCTTTCCTTGCTAAATATATAAGTGACAGCTGATTAGAAAAATGACAATTCCGGTCTCCCATCATGTAACCATACTGTGTTGTAGTAACATCAGGTAGCCACCAGATGGAGATGCTCTCCAAATGATGTGAACTGGAGTAAAGTCCACTACCAGAAGAAGTCTCTTCCATGTTCTGTCCGAAGCTTTGTTTTCCAGTAGCTCAGCTTCTCTGTAGCTGCATCAACATGATCAGTGTCTGTCATTAAACTAAAGTATTAATGAACTGTCATCAGACACTGCAACACCTACAGAGGGAAGGACACGAGGTCAAATTTGAATAACAGGGAGTAGAGGGTTAAATTAATATTGTGGCAAATATCTCATTTAATACAAAAAGTCAAAAGGTTGTATCTTTTCTTTAGCAAAATATGTTTATGCCTTGCTGGAATTTGCAATGTCTCTGCTGTCTGATTTAGAAAATACCAACTTTGGTTATTCATTTTAACAACAGGATATATGTTTCTGTATATCATTTTCAACATTATTTAAGTAAAATAATCATTAAAACATGACAACTATTCCACTCGTTAGTGAGAGATCCCTGTCAACCTGTCCATATGTTACTCTTAGTCTTCTCGGACTTTGATAGGCAATAACACATTCATATTACAAATGAAGGTCTTAGTGTCAACAAACACACTGTGTATCCAGAATGCACACAAGTGTGCAGTATGTGAAAGTGTTTGTGTAGTTTGCTGTGGGTAAATCGTAGCATGTAAACAGGTAATTTGAACCATTCAAAAATACTTTATTTATGTAGTACTCTATATACAAACACTATTACACAAAGTACTTTCCATGATTACTGCGATAACAAAACATCCCCCACCCCTTTCACTCACTCTTTCAGCACACCTCCTCCTCATGAGCAACACAGACCCTAATTTGAGACAGAGGACAACAGGTCCTGCAGTAGAAAATGCTAATAGATTTAAAAATTAAAATTTTTAAATTGTAGAGATTATGCAGGATGTTACTAATGCATTCAACGTGATTATCCCTCTTCATTTGTATTAACAATGTTATATTATTAGTTCAAAGTGGCTGTTTAAATATTGATGGGCATGTCATTAGAGTCAGGACAGTTTGTCTCCATAGAGAAAGTGTGTGGCTCTTAAAAGAGCCGTTGGATGGTTGATGTCTCCGCAGAGTGGTTTACTTGGAGCTGGTGTACTTGGTCACGGCCTTGGTGCCCTCAGACACGGCGTGTTTAGCCAGCTCCCCGGGCAGCAGCAGGCGGACGGCGGTCTGAATCTCCCTGGAGGTGATGGTGGAGCGCTTGTTGTAGTGAGCCAGACGAGAGGCCTCACCGGCGATGCGCTCGAAGATGTCGCTCACGAAGGAGTTCATGATGCCCATGGCCTTAGAGGAGATCCCAGTGTCGGGGTGGACCTGCTTCAGCACCTTGTACACATAGATGGCGTAGCTCTCCTTCCTCGACTTTCTCCTCTTCTTCCCGCCCTTACCGGGGGCCTTCGCCACCGCTTTCTTGGAGCCCTTCTTGGGCGCGGGCTTTGCTGGGTCAGGCATTGTCACGATGTTATTCGTTCAAATGAATACAGACGCTGGTGGCCAGGCTGCTTTTCAACACATCACATGTAAATCATTATGTGCAGCTCCCTCTCTGTCATTGGCTGAATGTGGAGCGCCAGTGTAACAGCACGTGGGAGTGTCTCCATGTTCATGAGTCCATTGTTCTGCTGCTGACAGAGGTTGAGCTGTTGAGCTCAACTGGAACATTTGGGGGGTTACACTAATCAGTCGTTTTCAGAGTATATGTCTTACAATGTCAAGATGTCAAAGGTATTTTATATCAAAACATCAAATAATTTTTAATCTTGGTCTCCTTTGGTCTTTAATTTCAAAATATATACGTGACACTTAAAAACAGTTAATATCAATACACTTGATGATTATACTGTTATTTATATATACGTATATATATATATATATATATATATATATATATATATATATATATTATATATATATATATATATATATATATATATATATATATATATACGTGTGGGTGTATATGTATCTGTATGTATGTATGTGTGTGTATATATATATATATATATATATATATATATATACGTATATATATAAATAACAGTATAATCATCAAGTGTATTAATATTAACTGTTTTTATTTGTTTTTATATATATATATACTTTAGTAGCATCAGGCAGCCAACAGATGGAGCTTCTCTCCAGATATGTGAACCGGATCAACGTCCACTACCAGTTCAATTCTCCTACATGTCCTGTCAGAAGCTTTGTTTTCCAGTAGCTCAGCTTTTCCTGTTTTATTGCAGGTTCTTCTCTGTTTTGAGTTTTGAAAATGAATTCTGAAGCTGCATCAACTTGATCAGTTGACCACTAAGTTAAGTTTCAGAGGTTAATTAAAAAAACTAAATTGTTTAAATCTTGTTTCAGGACCATGGACAGAGCTGTTTGTTTAGGTGCTGAGCCTCATCAGTTTGTTGCTCTGAATGGATGTTGAAGGGACAAGTTCTGGATTCATTACAAACGCATTGAGGGAAACGGCTCCATGTAGGACCCTCCGATGTAGATACCCGCCCCTCTTAGTTAGAGGTGGATTGTACAGTGTTCTCCACTTAGGCCTCTGAGTTTCCAGCCTCGCAGCATTAGGCATCTTTTTTTTGGCTAAAAGGTTTATCTTTACAGATTTACTTCTATTTCAAACACACACACTTCACATTTCATTAGGGGCTACTTAATACTTTGTAAAAAAATGTATACACCTTTAGGCACACATAATTATAAGAATAGGATAAGTATGTAGAAAAGTAATATGTGTTATCTGATGGTCTTACATCATGGTGTAATCTTTACCTTCTTTTTGGGCCAAGGCAAAACACCCACACTCTCTTGTTTCTCCTCAGATTGTATAAATATTTCAGCTTTGCATTTGGTATAGGCATGGGCGCGGAGCCATAGAAATGGCCCAACTGAGAAATCAGAGGAATCTTAGACATCATAGCAATCAATGACACTGTGACATTAAAGCCAACTGACAACAAAATAGAATTATTTGCCTAATGAAATCCTTTGTAGTGCTCTTTCACATGACCACAGGTGTGGATAACAGCAGTAATTAGTCCTAAAACATGGTGTAAATGACACCATTTCAAATTTAATTTTACGGGGCTTATGGACACTTTGATGGCACCAAAGGTATGGAGGCTTTAAAAGTTTTTTTCCCACATTGATTTTATTCGTTTGAGGAGTTCCCATTTACTTCAATTGTACTGGATTCAGCTGCAATGCTATTTACCCCCGAAAATCCAAATGTGTTTAATAAACTCAAACACTTATGAGTGAGAGGAATTTTCATTCTTGGTCGAACTATCCTTTTAACTGTTGATTAGTCAAATGTAGATCCCCTTTTCTGAAACCAACAGTTAAAAGGATAGTTCAACCAAGAATGAAAATTCTTCTCACTCATATTTGACTGTGTTTTTCCTTCCATAAAACTAAAAAATTTATATATTCTTTTTTTTATATTTGAGGTATTTTAACTTTATTGCACAAGCTAAAAGTACACACAAAGGTAACATTCAAAACTACGTCTTTATGAGTCGGAAAATCAGATACTTTTAAAGCAAACACCTGATTTTAAAAATAACTCATATTATTAAGTACATCTGATCTAAAGTATATTTTAATAAAATTAATTTTCGTATTAACTTGTGTTAAGACCCGACTTGCTAGGGAAGAAGAGGCATACAACCTGATGATATTGGTTAATAAAATTGTTTGATGTATTTTAAAAGTATGATTGCAATGACAACACATGTACGTAAATTATTCTGAAAACAGGCAGAAGGGTGCTAGTTCAAATAAATGAAACAAAGATAACAAAAAGAGGACTCTCATCAAGAGATGCAGAAGCTGTTTAAATCACCTGTCACCACCTGCTCTTCTTCTACCACTTTAAACAGTCAAGCTTCCACACGTGCCACTAGCTCCACCTTGTGGATAAATAACAGTATGCCTCCGGTACGCCATCACAAAAAGCCTCTGACATTCCTGTCAGGATTACTCCCAGATTGGACTTTTAACCCTAACCCTAACCCTATTTGTGATGAGCCAAAAAAAAGCAAATAGAAAAAGAGAGTGTGTTTTGCCTTGCTCGCAAAAGAACAACAACTATGGATTGTCATGTAATAGACTGAGTAATGTTCCTAGATAAGAGAGCTGCTCCATCCCAAGTGGGATGAACGCCGTCTCTCCTAACAAGACCAGGTTTTCAGCAAAAGGTTTGCCAATTATCTACAAAGCCCACACCGTTTACAGGACACCACGTCAACAGCCAGCGGTTAAAAGACAACATGCGGCTGAACATGTCATCACCTGTTGTGTTAGGTAGAGGGCCAGAGAAAACTATTGTGTCTGACATCGTTTTTGCGAAAGCACACACGTTTACGTTTAGTTTTAACTAGTGATGTGTCCTCCCGTGTCGAGGCTTCGAAGCGTGTGTCGATTAATCGAGGATGATTTTTGTGAAGCGCGTATCGAGGCTTGTGTTGATGACGTATGTGATAACGTTCGAATCCTCGCGAGCCGAGGATTCGAACGGATCACAAACATCATTAAATCATTTATTAAATTCGAAGCTTCACACACCAAAGCAGCGGACCCTTATAATTACATTTACATTGAATGTCCACTTGATGGCGCAGTAGAGCAAATTAAGCATCATGAAGCTTCGGCCCATGAGCGAACCAATTGGATGGAAAGCTTCAAGGCTTCATGAAGCTTCATCTCACCATCACTAGTTTTAACCAGCAACTTCAGTTTAGATTCGATGTCACTGGCTCTGGCCCCCGGGATACAATTTACTATGGTCGCTGGTGTCGCTAACCTGACGTTTCTCAGAACCGAGTCGCCAATAATCAGAGTTTGTTTATCAGCGGGTGCGTCACTGAGTGGAGAGAATCTATTCGAAACGTGAGCTGGTGGCTCTTTAATTGTTGGCTTTTTAAGACTAGCACTATGCCCCCTCCGGACCGTCACCCAGCTGCCCTGGGCTCCCTTCTGCACGGGACAAGTCAGGGGACTGCTAGTTAAGGCGAAGCTACGTGCTAAGCTATCAGAAAACGTTCAGTGGCAACGTTGGTCCACTTGGAAAAGTGTTACCATCTCACAATCTGGCCTCTCAAAGTGTGAAATGGTAGAAAAAAAAATTCTGAGCATTGTTTTGCATTGGCGTGTGCGCATGTCACGTGACTCCCGAGTTCCCGTCTACAGAAAGTAAAACATGGCGGACATTCCTTGTTTTTTCAGATAAAAATATAATTTTGTAGCTTAGTTTGGGCATAAAAATACATTCTGACACCATTCCTAGCGAGAAATGTGGTCTTTGCTTCCACAGTCTTCAGCCAGTTCGTGCATATGATATATATTTTAATAGTTATCTATTGTCTGAGCTGATGGAAGCTCCCAGGAGCTCCTTCCGCAGCCTCTCCTGAAGCGATCAAGCCAGACACATCTGTGGATCATGGTCTGCCAGGCGGAAATGCGGGACGTCGCCGTAGCGACGGCGGCACTCAGGGTGAGCAGCGTGCCTGCTGCTTTGGCCAAGTCCTATGCCCGCTAGCGATAGCCTTAAAGGGCTGCGCCTATACTAATAGAATCTACAGTTACAATACGTAACTAACGTTTCTACACAGACTTGAAGCGTAAAGCGGCTGCGCTCTGCTCCTCAACATCCATTCAGAGCAACAAACTGATGAGGCTCAGCACCTAAACAAACAGCTCTGTCCATGGTCCTGAAACAAGATTTAAACAATTTAGTTTTTTTTAATTAACCAGTGAAACTTAACTTAGTGTTCAACTGATCAAGTTAATGCAGCTACAGAGTTAATTTTCAAAACTCAGAACAGAGAAGAATATATATATATATATATATATATACACACATACAGGTACATATACACCCACACGTATATATATATAAATAACAGTATAATCATCAAGTGTATTAATATTAACTGTTTTTAAGTGTCACGTATATATTTGAAATTAAAGACCAAAGGAGACCAAGATTAAAAATTATTTGATGATTTTGATATAAAATACCTTTGACATCTTGACATTGTAAGACATATACTCTGAAAACGACTGATTAGTGTAACCCCCCAAATGTTCCAGTTGAGCTCAACAGCTCAACCTCTGTCAGCAGCAGAACAATGGACTCATGAACATGGAGACACTCCCACGTGCTGTTACACTGGCGCTCCACATTCAGCCAATGACAGAGAGGGAACGGCACATAATGATTTACATGTGATGTGTTGAAAAGCAGCCTGGCCACCAGCGTCTGTATTCATTTGAACGAATCACATCGTGACAATGCCTGAACCAGCAAAGCCAGCGCCCAAGAAGGGCTCCAAGAAAGCGGTGGCGAAGGCCCCCGGTAAGGGCGGGAAGAAGAGGAGAAAGTCGAGGAAGGAGAGCTACGCCATCTACGTGTACAAGGTGCTGAAGCAGGTCCACCCCGACACTGGGATCTCCTCCAAGGCCATGGGCATCATGAACTCCTTCGTGAGCGACATCTTCGAGCGCATCGCCGGTGAGGCCTCTCGTCTGGCTCACTACAACAAGCGCTCCACCATCACCTCCAGGGAGATTCAGACCGCCGTCCGCCTGCTGCTGCCCGGGGAGCTGGCTAAACACGCCGTGTCTGAGGGCACCAAGGCCGTGACCAAGTACACCAGCTCCAAGTAAACCACTCTGCGGAGACATCAACCATCCAACGGCTCTTTTAAGAGCCACACACTTTCTCTATGGAGACAAACTGTCCTGACTCTAATGACATGTCCATTAATATTCAAACACCCACTTTGAACTAATTGTATAACATTGTTAACACAAATGAAGAGTAACATCCTGCATAATCTCTACAATTTAAAAATAATTTTAAAATCCATTAGCAGTTAGGGTTAGTCATGAGGAGGAGGTGCACTTCATGTATGCTTGAAAGTGTTGTTGATTTCAAACAGTCATTCTACTGGATTCTGTTTTACTAAATTCATCTCATATATAGATATGAACCGTAGAAAAAATGTGTCTAAATCAGACAGTAGAGACATTACAAATTCCAGCAAAGTATAAAGATATTCTGCAAAATAAATGATACAACCTGTTGACTTGTATTAAATAAGATCAATTTGCCACAATATTAATTTGACCATTGATTCAAGTCAAGAATCTTATCAACTGTACAACAATAACATTAAGCAGTCGCTGGAAATGAAATGTTTGAGTCACAGGCTCTCTTCTAGAAATGCTCAGTAATTACATCCACACAAAAATAAAATAGTAATAGCATACAAAAGACAAACATAGAATATCTAAATTTAAAATAGAAAAGAAATTATATATATATATATATATGTAGCTGAAGAGAAAATAAAACAACAGTGCAATAATGTGCAAATGTTGCTTGAAGTGAATATTTAGTCAAATTGACTATTTCAACATGGATATGAAATTAAGTCCTAATTGTAGAATGAGGTGGTGTGAAAGTAGCAATATTAATGAATATTGGATAAATAGCAGACCAGGTCTTACTATGCATACTTTCCATGGTGTATTCTTTGCAGAGCTACTAAGGTAACAAATATGTTTCACTGTAAACTATTTTATATAATATTATGAAATACTAACAACTGTTTGCTGTTATTTAATGTTGTAAAACTAAAATACAGTTAAATGTTTAAACCTGTGCAAATAGTCCTTGTGCTGTACTGCAGTTAAAAAATGTATTTGAATGTACTGTACTTACTTTACATAAAGTAATTTATTTAATACTTCAATAATATTGGTATTTACTTTGCAGTCAATTCTTTCATGTGTTATGTATTAACCGTCTTCAACAAGCAGAGCAACAAAGGACTTTTGTCTTGAGGGCAGTGAAGTGGCTCTTAAAAGAGCCGTTGTTATCGTCAGTGGAGCAGCAGCAGTTTAAGCTCTCTCTCCGCGGATGCGGCGGGCCAGCTGGATGTCCTTGGGCATGATGGTAACCCTCTTGGCGTGGATGGCGCACAGGTTGGTGTCCTCAAACAGGCCGACCAGGTAAGCCTCGCTGGCCTCCTGCAGAGCCATGACAGCGGAGCTCTGGAAGCGCAGGTCGGTCTTGAAGTCCTGAGCGATTTCTCTCACCAGGCGCTGGAAGGGCAGCTTGCGGATCAGCAGCTCCGTAGATTTCTGGTAGCGACGGATCTCTCTCAGAGCCACGGTACCGGGCCTGTAACGGTGAGGCTTCTTCACGCCGCCGGTGGCCGGGGCGCTCTTACGCGCAGCCTTGGTGGCCAGCTGCTTCCTGGGGGCTTTGCCTCCGGTGGATTTACGGGCGGTCTGCTTGGTTCTTGCCATTTTGTTGCTTTTCTCTGCGATCGGGAGAAAGAGTAGCCTGACGTTGTCATACTCACAATTCTAGTCAGAATGTGAGTCTGAGACCGCTCCATTGGGCTGTGATTATGGGGCGTGTTTCAACCGAACCAGGAAATATAATTCCTCTTCGCTCAATTGGATAGACCTACAACCAATCAGAGCAACGTAGTATGTGACGTATGTTAAGCGAATCATTGTGAGTTATTTACTAATGCCGGGTTCACACCTGACGCTGAAGCGCAGCGCCAAGCCTTAAATAACAGCTGGCTCCCATCCACTCCCATGTTAAACCTTTGTGCGGGTCACACCGGAGGCTGAAGCGCCGCTCTGCACCCAAGGCTGCCTCGCTCCGTGCAGCGATCGTTTCGGCGTCGAGTCTATTTTTTCCGCTTGACGCGAGCGTATCGCGACAGGAAACACACTGAAATTAATTTAAATACTTTGAAGTCCCCTTCTGTTTTCCTGGAGTTTTACCAATGACATTATTAAATGTCTTTACCCTCCACACCCGACATTTAACGGAGCAAACAGCGGAGAAGTTCTTCAACATGGATGACATTAAATTAATAATTGAAGTGGAGAAGTGCAGTGAGTTGTATGATCCTCGGAACATGTTGTATAAAGACAACACCAAGAGAGACAAATGTTGGGACGCTGTTGCTTAATGTTGGAGCAACAAGTAAGTATACCGGTATGCTTGAATACTACTGGATCAACCGGTGATATTATTAGCGCTGCCCGGCGGGTCAGCGTCGCTTCAGCGTCCGGTGTTTAACAGCCAAGCGCCGGCGCGATAGGGATTAGCGCGACGCGGCGCTTTGGCGTCGCCTCCGCGTTCTCTGTTCCTCTTTCAAAATGAATGCGCTGTCGATGTCTCCTAAAACAGACTCAAATGCAGCATCTACACATCTCAGCTCTCCAGCGGCAGGCATTCTATCCAAGCCTACTTTGATGACGTGGTTGATTACGTTACTCTTGATCACCTGTCCATCATCGTATAAAGCCCGCCCTGACGATTTGATTGGATCGAACAGCTTCTGTTCGAGCATAGTTTCTCCCCAACGGAGCGACTCCAGACCGAACTTCCCGAACAACAAATGTTGTGGGCGGGGCTAAGTTCGTCTGGCACCCAGGCTAGAGAAAGAGTGAAGCGGTAGAGAGACACTCTGCTTTTAAACTGCGGAGCCAGCCCTGAAATGGTGACGCTGCTTCAGATAGGCTCCTCCTCGGGATACTCGCTGCTTGTTCGACAAAAGGGGTCGGCCGTCCCCCGCTGCTCTGCTGGAGGCTTCTATTCTGGTTGGTCTGCCATGAACCGTCCCGCTCGATCCGCGGATATATAAAGGGAGTGTTCGAGCTTTTCACCACAGTTTCTCTTGACGTGTCTTAGGAAATAAACTACATCCATAATGTCAGGCAGAGGCAAAACCGGCGGAAAGGCCAGAGCCAAGGCAAAGACTCGCTCCTCTCGCGCTGGGCTCCAGTTTCCCCGTCGGTCGTGTTCACAGGCTGCTGCGTAAAGGCAACTACGCACACCGCGTTGGTGCCGGCGCCCCCGTCTACCTGGCCGCTGTGCTGGAGTACCTGACCGCTGAGATCCTGGAGCTGGCTGGAAACGCCGCCCGCGACAACAAGAAGAGCCGTATCATCCCCCGCCACCTGCAGCTGGCCGTCCGCAACGACGAGGAGCTCAACAAACTCCTGGGCGGAGTGACCATCGCTCAGGGCGGCGTGCTGCCCAACATCCAGGCTGTTCTGTTGCCCAAGAAGACCGAGAAGGCCCCCAAGTCCAAGTAAAGCAAAGCTGCTGGAAACCAGCGACACAACGGCTCTTTTAAGAGCCACACACTCACCTCTAAAGAGCTAAACTCCTCACACACCAACTTGTAAAGTACACAAGCAGAAGTCATTATATATAAATAATACGTACTTCAAATTTCAATATGCCTAATGTACATGGATCCACGGCCTTAAAGGAACATGCCTGTATCTGTCAAGATGAACAGTATAAGTGCACAAACAACACATGTTAATATTTGTCAAATGAAAAAGAAAGTAATGTGGCTACAACAGATTAAAAGTATCCTTCAACTTCTTCACATTCTGCATGATGCAACTCTGGGGGAAGAGGTAGTGATAATTATTTATTACATGTATTACTAGCTTTTTTATTTACATAGCTGTATTCATAAACAACAACTCTGATGATAGTTTTCCTTAAGCTGTACAGTAAGTTTGAATAAGTTAGGTGCTGTGTGTGTCCGGTCACATGTGTGAATATAGACGTGATTCACATGAGACACGTTTTCATTCAAAACATTGACCAGGTCCTCTGTTGTATTAAAGTGCCCCAGTAAACCTGACAGTGATCCAGCATGCACAACACCAGGAGCATTGAAGTGGAGCAGCTAAATGGAACTCAGCCATCATTATTATTATTATTGTTATTTGTATTATTATTTGTATTATTATTATTGTATACATTTCCTCCTGTGATTCTTCTGGTGTGACAGTGATGAGGCTGTCCTGAACAACAGTGCATGGAGCTCTGTCACCATCTGAATGGTTTGAATTCCTCAATAAACGTGTTTAGCACTGAAGTTTACTCTTGTTCCCCAGAGGAGCCTGACTCTGGATCAGTTCAACCAAGAGCTCCACTTGTTTGCTGAGCTCTCGTCCACTTCTCAGGGTCTTCTTCAGTGAACTCAAATAGCTTTGGCCTCATCAGTTGAGCTAATGTTGTAATGTTGGTCTTGAGATGGTATATTTTAATTTTACGCTGAAAAATGTACTTAGTGTTGAAATCATAAAGAAGAGAAAAACATCACCTGGAAAAACCCTCTACTCCCTGTTAATAAATTTAACCTCGTGACTTTCCCTCTGTTGGTGTTGCAGTGTCTGATGACAGTTCATTAATACTTTAGTTTAATGACAGACACTGATCAAGTTGATGCAGCTACAGAGAAGCTGAGCTACTGGAAAACAAAGCTTCGGACAGAACATGGAAGAGAGTTCTTCTGGTAGTGGACTTTACTCCGGTTCATTTAATTTGGAGAGCATCTCCATCTGGTGGGTACCTGATGTTACTACTACATAGTATGGTTACATGATGGGAGGCCGGAATTGTCATTTTTCTAAGCAGCTGTCACTTATATATTTAGCAAGGAAAGACAAGAGGTAACTACGATAAATATAACAACAAAGGCAGAGCAGAACAGTTTTTTCCCCATGGCGGTGGGGCTCAAAAACAAGCCCCCTGCACCACACTGGCTCTTCATCACACTGACTCTGCTGACCCCCCACACCCGACCCACCCTCGCACATAATTTATAACTCTATATTTCTGGCACTATTAACAATCTCTGCACCTTAAAACCGCACGTAACTCTTTTACTGTATATATTGTTGTTTTGTTTTTTATATTGTTGCTAATATTGTTCGATGTTGTTTATATTGTTCGATATTGTTGTATTTTATGTTGTTTTTATATTGTTGTTTATATCGTTCGTTATTGTTGTCTTTTATGTTGTTGTTTTTATATTTTTATATTGTTGTTTGTAAAGTGCACCAACCACACCAAGTCAATTTCCTGTATGTGCAAATATACATGGCAATAAAAGAATTCTGATTCTGACACTCTTTAAAAAGTATGGTATATGAAGTAATGACGATATCGCTGAACATCATGTTACATGATGCATGTGTGTAAGTAGTAGTAGGCTACTCCTTCACAGAGTTTAAAACTATGTTTTTTAATATTTGATGTTTTGATATTTACTAACTTCTTAATCTTAACATCTCATATTGTTCTATCTATCTTGACTCCCTGTAGTTAAGAACTGTCTCTACATATTTAGTGAAAGTGGTGATGATTGATGAGGAAACAGCTCTTTGTGGATAGACGTGTGTGGCTCTTAAAAGAGCCTTTTACCAGGATGGACATGTTTCACAGTGAGGACAGCTCACTTCTTCTTGGCTGCTGTCTTCTTCACTTTGGGTTTGGCGACCTTCTTCGCGGGGGACTTCTTGGCAGCAGGCGCCTTTTTCACCACCTTCTTGGGGCTCTTCGCCACCTTCTTGGGGCTCTTCGCCACCTTCTTGGTGGGCTTCTTGGCAGCTGCTGGTTTAGCCACCTTCTTCGGGGACTTTTTAGCGGCTGCTGGCTTCTTGGCTGCCGCTGACTTGGGCTTTTTAGCCACTGCAGGTTTCTTGGCGGCGGGCTTCTTCGCTTTGGGAGCGGCCTTCTTCACTGCCTCTTTCTTGCTCATCTTGAAGGAGCCGGTGGCCCCGGTTCCCTTGGTCTGGACCAGGGTCCCGCTGACCACCAGCTTCTTGATGGCGGTGTTGACGCGGGAATTGTTCTTCTCCACATCGTAGCCTCCGGCAGCCAGAGCCTTCTTGAGGGCGGACACTGACGCGCCACTGCGCTCCTTGGACGCGGACACGGCTTTCACGATGAGCTCGCTGACGCTGGGGCCGGCGGTCTTCGGTTTCACGACCTTCTTCTTGGCCGCTTTAACCTTGGCGGCGGCTGGAGCTGGAGCGACTTCTGCCATCTTTCTCTTTGCGTTTAGATCAACGACGAACTATCGGAGTGAGACACCGAATTGATGAAGAGTCCTGATCGGGAGGCGGTACTTGAACACACCATGAGAACCGTGGAGACTCAGTCGAGCCGTGGCTCCTGTGTGCAGTGTGAACGCAGAGACACTTGTGTTTTCTCTTCACTGATAAACGAGTGAAAACTCAGTGGGGGAGCGGTGCTGGAGGCTGACAGGGAGGAAGCAGGTAGCGGACTTGTCTGTCATCATGTTGAAGTCATGAAGAGCTCTGATGCTCTCTGTATTTTGTCGGTGGAGTATATATACACTTTAGTAACATCAGTTAGCCAACCGATGGAGCTGCTCTCCAGATATGTGAACCGGATCAACGTCACTACCAGTTGAAGTCTCCTACTTGTCCTGTCAGAAGCTTTGTTCCTGTAGCTCAGCTTCTCCTGTTTTATTGCAGGTGCTTCTCTGTTCTGAGTTTTGAAAATGAACTCTGTAGCTGCATCATCTTGATCAGTTGAACACTGAGTTGAGTTTCAGAGTATAATTTAAAAAACTGAATTTTTAAAAGTTGGTTTCAGGACCATGGACAGAGCTGTTTGTTTAGGTGCTGAGCCTCATCAGTTTGTTGCTCTGAATGGATGTTGAGGAGCAGAGCGCAGCCGCTTTA
>JBAMIH010000326.1:0-25704 GCA_038501795.1 Pseudopleuronectes americanus | reverse complement strand
TGTGGGGGGGTGTGGGGTGGGGTGGGGGGTGGGGTGGGGGGGTGGGGGGTGGTGGGGGGGGTGGGGGGTGGGGGGGTGGGGGGGTGGGGGGGGGGTGGGTGGGGGGTGGGTGGGGTGTGGTGGGGTGGGGGGGGTGGGGGGGGTGGGTGGGTGGGGGGGGTGGTGGGGGGTGGGTGGGGGTGGGGGTGGGGGGGTGGGGGGGGTGGGGTGGGGGGTGGGGGGGGGGTGGTGGTGGGGTGTGGGGGGGTGGGGGGTGGGGGGGGGTGGGGGGGGTGGGTGGGGGGTGGGGGTGGTGGGGGGTGGGGGTGGGGGGTGGGGGGGGTGGGTGGGTGGGGGGGGGTGGGTGGGGGGGGGTGGGGTGGGGGTGTGGGGGGGGTGGGGGGGGGGTGGGGGTGGGTGGGGGGTGGGGTGGGTGGGGGGGTGGGGGGGTGGGTGGGGGGTGGGGGGTGGGGGGTGGGGGGGGGGTGGTGGGGGTGGGTGGGGGTGGGGGGGGTGGGGGGTGTGGGGTGGGGGTGGTGGTGGGGGTGGGGGGGTGGGGGGGTGGGGGGTGGGGGGGGGTGGGGGTGGTGGGGGGGTGGTGGGGGGGGTGGGGTGGGGGGTGGGGGGGGGGTGGGGGGTGGGGGGGGTGGGGGTGGGTGGGGGGTGGGGGGTGGGGGTGTGGGGGTGGTGGGGGGGGGGTGGGGGGGTGGGTGTGGGTGGGGGGTGGGTGGGGGGTGGGGGGGGGGTGGGTGGGGGTGTGGGGGGTGGGTGGGGGGGGTGGGGGGGGTGGGGGTGGGGGGGGTGGGTGGGGGGGGTGGGGGTGTGGGTGGGGGTGGGGGTGGGGGTGGGTGGGGGGGGGGTGTGGGGGGGGGTGGGGGGGGGGTGGGGGGTGGGTGGGTGGGGGGGGTGGGGGGTGGGGGGGGGGTGGGGGGTGGTGGTGTGGGTGGGGGTGGGGGTGGTGGGGGGGGTGGGGGGGTGGGGGTGGGGGGGTGGGGGGGTGGGGGGGGTGGGGTGGGGGGGTGGGGGGGGGGTGGGGGTGGGGGTGGGGGGTGGTGTGGGGGTGGGGGGGGTGGGGGGGGGGTGGTGGGGGTGGGGGGGGGGTGGGTGGGGGGGGTGTGGGGGGGGGGTGGTGGGGGGGTGGGGGTGGGGGGGGGGTGGGGGGGGTGGTGGGTGGGGGGGGGGTGGGGGGTGGTGGGGGGTGGGGGGGGTGGGGGGTGGGGGGGGGGTGGGGGGGGTGGGTGTGGGTGGGGGGGGGGTGGGGGGTGGGGGTGGGGGGGGGGTGGGGGTGGGGGGGGGGTGGGGTGGGGTGGGGGGGGTGGGTGTGGGGGTGGGGGTGGGTGGGTGGGGGTGGGGGGGGGTGGTGGGGTGGGGGGGGGGTGGGGGGGGGGTGGGGGTGGGTGGGTGGGGGTGGGGGGGGGGTGGGTGGTGGGGGTGGGGGGTGTGGGGGGGTGGTGGGGGGGTGGGGTGGGGGGGGGTGTGTGTGGGGTGGGGGGGTGGGGGGTGGGTGGGGGGGTGGGGGGGGTGGTGGGTGGGGGGTGGGGGGGGGGTGTGGGGGGGGTGGGGTGGGGGGGGTGGGGGGGGGGTGGGGGGGGGGTGGGGGGGGGGTGGGGGTGGGGGGTGGGGGTGGGGGGGGTGGGGGTGGGGGGTGGGGTGTGGGGGGGGGTGTGGGGGGGGTGGGGGTGGGGGGGGGTGTGGGGTGTGGGGTGGGGGGGTGTGGGGGGGTGGGGGTGGGGGGGGGGTGGGGGGGTGGTGGGGGGGGGGTGTGGGTGGGGGGTGGGGGGGGGGTGGGGGGGGGGTGGGGGGGTGGGGTGTGGGGGGGTGGGGTGGGGGGGTGGGTGGGGGGGTGGTGGGGGGTGGGGGGGGGTGGGGGGGGGGTGGGTGTGGGTGGGGGGGGGGTGGGGGGGGTGGGGGGGTGGGGGGGGTGGTGGGGGTGGGTGGGGGGTGGGTGGTGGGGGGGGGGTGGGGGGGGTGGGTGGGGGGGTGGGGTGTGGGGTGGGGGGGGTGGGGGGGGGGTGGGGTGGGGGGGTGGGGGGGGTGGGGGTGTGGGGGGGGGGTGGGGGTGGGGGGGGTGTGGGGGGGGTGTGGGTGGGGGTGTGGGGGGGTGGGGGTGGGGGGGGTGGGTGTGGGGGGGGTGGGGGGGTGGGGGTGGGTGGGGGGGGGGTGGGGGGGGTGGGGGTGGGGGGGTGGGGGGGGTGGGGGTGGTGGGTGGGGGGTGGGGGGTGGGGGGGGGGTGGGGGTGGTGGGGGGTGGGGGTGGGTGGTGGGGGGGGGGTGGGTGGGGTGGTGGGGGGGGGGTGGGTGGGGGTGTGGTGGGGTGGGGGGGGGGTGGGGTGGGGGGGGGGTGGGGTGGGGGGGGTGTGGGGTGGGGGGGGGGTGGGGGGTGGGGTGGGGGTGGGGGGTGGGGGGGGGGTGGGGTGTGGGGGGGGGGTGGGGGGGTGGTGGTGGGGTGGGGGTGGGGGGGGTGGGGGGGTGGGTGTGGGGGTGGGGGGTGGGTGGGGGGGGGGTGGGTGGGGGTGGGGGGGTGGGGGGGGTGGGGGGGGTGGGGGGGGTGGGGGTGTGGGGGGGTGGGGGGGGGGTGGGGGGGGTGGGGTGGTGGGGGGTGGGGGGGGTGGGGGTGTGGGGGTGGGGGGGGGTGGGGGGGGGGTGGGGGGGGGTGGGGTGTGGGGTGGGGGGGGTGGGTGGGGGGGGGGTGGGGTGGGGGGGGGGTGGGGGTGGGGTGGGGGGGGGGTGGGGTGGGGTGTGGGGGGGTGGGGGTGGGGGGGGGTGGGGGGGGTGGTGGGGGGGTGGGGGGTGGGGGGGGTGGGGGTGTGGGGGGGGGGTGTGGGGGTGGGGGGGGTGGGTGTGGGGGGGGGGTGTGGGGTGGGGGTGGGGGGGGGGTGGGGGTGGGTGGGGGGGGGGTGGGGGGGTGTGGGGGTGGTGTGGGGGGTGGGGGTGGGGGGTGGGGGGGTGGGGGGGGGTGGGGGTGGGGGGGGTGGTGGTGGGGGGGTGGGGTGGGGGGGGTGGGGGGGGTGGGTGGGGGTGGGGGGGGGGTGGGGGGGTGGGGTGGTGGGTGTGGGGGTGGGTGGGGGGGGTGTGGGGGGTGGGGGGGGTGGGGTGGGGGTGGGTGGGGGGTGGGGGGGGGGTTGGGGGGTGGGTGGTGTGGGGGGTGGGGTGGGGGGGGGTGGGGTGGGGGGGGGTGGGGGGGGTGGGGGGTGGGGGGGGGGTGGTGGGGGTGTGGGGGGGGTGGGTGGTGGGGGGGGGGTGGGGTGGGGGGGTGGGGGGGGTGGGGGTGGGGGGGGGGTGGGGGGGGTGGGGGGGGGTGGGGGGGTGTGGGGTGGGGGGGGGGTGGGGGTGGGTGGGGGGGGGGTGGGTGGGGGGGTGGTGGGGGTGGGGGGGGGGTGGGGGGGGGGTGGGGGGGGTGGGGGTGGGGGGGTGGGGGGGGGGTGGGGTGGGGGGGTGTGGGTGTGGGGTGTGGTGGGTGGGGGGTGGGGGGGTGGGGGTGGGGGGGGGGTGGGGGTGGGGGTGGGTGGGGGGGGTGGGGTGTGGGGGGGGTGGTGGGGGGTGGGGGTGGGTGGGGGGGGGTGGGGGGGTGGGGGTGGTGGGTGGGGGTGGGGGGTGGGGGGGGTGGGGGGGGTGGGGGGGTGGGGGTGGGGGGTGGGGGTGTGGGGGGGGGGTGGGGGGGGGTGGGGGGGGTGGGGGGGGGTGGTGGGGGTGGGTGGGGGTGGGGGGTGGGGTGGGGGGGGGGTGGGTGGGGGGGGTGGTGGGTGGGGGGTGGGGGGGTGGGGGTGGGGGGGGTGTGGGGGGGGTGGGGGGTGTGGGTGGGGGGGGGGTGGGGTGGGTGGGGGGGGGTGGTGGGGGGGGGTGGGGGTGGTGGGGGGGGTGGGTGGGGGGGGGGTGGTGGGGGTGGTGGGGTGGGGGTGGGGGTGGGTGGGGTGGGGGGGGGGTGTGGGGGTGGGGGGGTGGTGGGGTGGGGGGGGGTGGGGTGGGGGGGGTGTGGGGGTGGGGGGGGTGGGGGTGGGGGGGGGGTGGGGGGTGTGGGGGGGTGGGGGGGTGGGGTGGGGGTGGGGGTGGGGTGGGGGGTGGGGTGGGGTGGTGGGGGGGTGGGGGGGTGGGGGGGGGTGGGGTGGGGGGGGTGGGGGGGTGGGGGGGTGGGTGGGGGGGGGGTGGGGGTGGGGGGGGGGTGGGGGGTGGTGGGTGGGGGGGGTGGGGGTGGTGGGGGGGGGTGGGGGTGTGGGGGGGTGTGGGTGGGGGTGGGGGGTGGGGTGGGGTGGGGGGGGTGGGGGTGGGGGGGGTGGGGGGGTGGGGTGGGGGGGGTGGGGGTGGGGGGGGGTGGTGGGGGGGTGGGTGGGTGGGGGGTGGGGTGGGGGGGTGTGGGGGGGGTGGGTGGGGGGGTGGGGGTGGGGGTGGTGGGGGGTGGGGGGTGGGGGTGGTGGGGTGGGGGTGTGGGGGGGTGGGTGGGGGGGTGGGGGGTGGGGGGTGGGGGGGTGGGTGGGGGTGGTGGGGGGGGTGGGGGTGGGGGTGGGGTGGGTGGGGTGGGGTGGTGGGTGGGGTGGGGGGTGGGGGGTGGTGTGGGGGGGGGTGGGGGGTGGGTGGGGGGTGGTGGGTGGGGGTGGGGGGGGTGGGGGGGGTGGTGGGGGTGGGGGGGGTGTGGGGTGGGGGGTGGGTGGGGGTGGGGGGGTGGGGGGGGGGTGGTGGGGGTGGGGTGGGGGGGTGGTGTGGGTGGGGGGTGGGGTGGTGGGGGGGTGGGTGGGGTGGTGGGGGTGGTGGGGTGGGGGGGGTGGGTGGGGGGGGTGGGTGGGGGGGTGGGGTGGGGGGGGTGGGTGGGTGGGGGGGGTGGGTGGGGTGGTGGGGGGGTGGGGTGGGGGGGGGGTGGGGGTGGGGGTGTGGTGGGGGGGGTGGGGTGTGGGGGGTGTGGGTGGGGGGGGTGTGGGGGGTGGGGGGGGTGTGGGGGGGGGGTGGGGTGGGGTGTGGGGTGGGTGTGGGTGGGGGGGGGGTGGGGGGGGTGGGGGTGGGTGGGGGGGGTGGGGGGTGGGGGGGGTGGGGGTGTGGGGGGGTGGTGGGGGGTGGGTGGGGGGGGGTGGGTGGGGGGTGGGTGGTGGGGGGGGGGTGGGGGGGTGGGGGTGGGGGTGGGGGGTGGGTGGGGGTGTGGGGGGGGTGGGGGGGTGGGTGGGGGTGGGGTGGGGGGGGTGGTGGGGGGGTGGGGGGGGTGGGGTGGGGGGTGGGGGGGGGGTGGGGTGGGGGGGGTGGGGGGGGTGGGGGTGGGGGGTGGGGGTGGGTGGGGTGGGGGGGGGGTGGTGGGTGTGGGGGGGGTGTGGGGGGGGGTGGGGGGGTGTGGGGGTGGGTGGGGGGGGGGTGGGGGGGTGGGGGGTGGGGTGGGGGTGGGGGTGGGTGGGTGGTGGGGGGGGTGGGGGGGGGGTGGGTGGGGGGTGGGGGGGTGGGGGGTGGTGGGGGGGGGGTGGGTGTGGGGGGGGTGTGGGGGGGGGGTGGGGGGTGGGGGGGGGTGGGGGTGGTGGGGGTGGGGGGGGTGGGGGTGGGGGGGGTGGGGGGTGGGGGGGGGGTGGGGTGGGGGGGTGGGGTGGGGGGGGGGTGGGGTGGGTGGGGGGGTGGGGGTGGTGGGGGGGTGGGGTGGGGGGGTGGGGGGGGTGGGGGGGTGGGGGTGGGGGGGGTGGGGGGTGGTGGGGGGGGTGGGTGGTGGGGTGGGGTGGGGGGGGGTGTGGGTGGGGGGGTGGGGGGGTGGGGGGTGGGGTGTGGGGTGGGGGGGTGGGGGTGGGTGGGTGGGGGGGGTGGGGGTGGGGGGGTGGGGTGGGGGGTGGGGGGGTGGGGGTGGGTGGGGTGGGGGGGTGGTGGGGGGGTGGGGGTGGTGGGGGGGGGGTGGTGGGGGTGGGGTGGGGTGGGGGGGGTGGGTGTGGGGGGGGGTGGGGTGGGGGGGTGTGGGGGGGGTGGGGGTGGGTGGGGGTGGGGGGTGGGGGGGGTGGGGGTGGGGGTGGGTGGGGGTGGGTGGGGGGTGGGGGGTGGTGTGGGGTGGGGGGGTGGGGGGGTGGTGGGTGGGGGGGGTGGGGGTGGGGGGTGGGGGGGTGGGGGTGGGGTGGGTGTGGGGGGTGGGGGGGGGGTGGGGGTGGGTGGGTGTGGGGGGGGGGTGGGGGGGGTGGGGGGGGGGTTGGGGGTGGGGGTGGGGTGGGTGGGGTGGTGTGGGGGGGTGGGGGGTGGGGGGTGGGGGGGTGGGGGTGGGGGGGGTGGGTGGGGGGGGTGTGGTGGGGGGGGTGGGGGTGGGGGTGGGGTGGGGTGGGGGGGGTGTGGGGGGGGTGGGGTGTGGGGTGGTGGGTGGGGTGGGGGGGGGGTGGGGTGGTGGGGGGGTGGGGGGTGTGGTGGGGGGGGGTGTGGTGTGTGGGGGGTTGGGGGGGGGTGGGGGGGTGGGGGGGGGTGGTGGGGGGTGGGGTGGGTGGGGGGTGGGGGTGGGGGTGTGGGGGGGGTGGGGTGGGGGGTGGGGTGGGGGGTGGTGGGGGGGGGGTGGGGGGGTGGGGTGTGGGTGGTGGGTGGGGGGGGGGTGGGTGGTGGGGGGGTGGGGTGGTGGGGTGGGGGGGGTGGGGGTGGGTGTGGGGGTGTGGGGGTGGTGGGGGGTGGGGGGGTGTGGGGGGTGGGGTGTGGGGGGGGTGGGGGGGGTGTGGGGGTGGGGGGGTGGGGGTGGTGGTGGGGGTGGGGTGGGGGGTGGGGGGGGGTGGTGTGGGGTGGGGGGGGTGGGGGGGTGGTGGGGGGGTGGGGGTGGGGGGGTGGGGGTGGGGTGGTGGTGGGGTGTGGGGTGGGTGGGTGGGGGGGGGGTGGGGTGGGTGGGGGGGGTGGGGGGGTGGTGGGTGTGGGGGGGGTGGGGTGGGGTGGGGGGTGGGGGGTGGGTGGGGGGGTGGGTGGGGGTGGGTGGGGGGGGTGGGGGTGGTGTGGGTGGGGGGGTGGGTGGGGGGGGTGGGTGGGGGTGGGGGGGTGGGTGGGGGGGTGGGGGGGTGGGGGGGGGTGGGGGGTGGTGGGGGTGTGGGGTGGGGGTGGGGGGGGTGTGGTGGGGGTGGGGGGGGGGTGGGGGGGGTGTGGGGGGGTGGGTGGGTGTGGGGGGTGGGTGGGGGGTGGGGTGGGGGGGGGGTGGGGGGGTGGGGGGTGGGGTGGGGGGGGTGGGGGGGTGGGGGTGGGTGTGGTGGGTGTGGGGGTGGGGGGTGGGGGTGGTGTGGGGGTGGGGTGGTGGGGTGGGGGGGGGTGGGGGGGGTGGTGGGGTGGGGGTGGGGGGTGGGGGTGGGGGGTGGGGGGGTTGGGGGGGGGTGGGGGGGGGGTGGGGGTGGGGTGTGGGGGGGTGGGGGTGTGGGTGGGGGGGGTGGGGGGGGGGTGTGGGTGGGGGGGTGGGTGGGGGTGGGGTGGTGGGGGGGTGGGGGGGGTGGGGTGGTGGGGGGGTGGGGGGTGGGGGGGGTGGTGGGGGGGGGGTGGGTGGGGGGGGTGGTGGGTGGGGGGTGGGGGGTGTGGTGGGTGGGGGTGGGGTGGGGGTGGGGTGGGGGGGGTGGGGGTGGTGGGGGGGGTGGGGGGTGTGGGGGTGGGTGGGTGGGGTGGGGGGGGTGGGGGGGTGGGGGGTGGTGGGGGTGGGGGGGGGGTGGGGGGGGTTGGGGGGGTGTGGGGGGTGGGGGGGTGGTGGGGGGGGGGTGGGTGGGTGGGGGGTGGGGGGTGGGGTGGGGGTGGGGGGGTGGGTGGGGGTGTGGGGGGGGTGGGGTGGGTGGGGGGGGTGGGTGGGGGGGGTGGGGGTGGGGTGGTGGGGTGGGGGGGGTGGGTGGGGGGGGGTGGGGTGGGGGTGGGGGTGGGTGGGGGGTGGGTGGGTGGTGGGGTGGGGGGTGTGGGGGGGTGGGGGGGGGTGGGGGTGGGTGGGGGTGGGGGGGTGGGGGGTGGGGGGGGTGGTGGGTGTGGGGGGTGGGGGGGGTGGGGGGTGTGTGGGGGGTGGGTGGGGTGTGGGGGTGGGGTGGGGGGGTGGGGGGTGGGGTGGGGGGTGTGGTGGGGGGTGGGGGTGGGTGGGTGGGGGGGTGGGTGGGGTGGGGGGGGGGTGGGGGGGGTGGGGGGTGGTGGGGTGGGTGGGGGTGGGGGGGGTGGGGGGTGGGGTGGTGGGGGGGTGTGGGGGTGGTGGGTGGGGTGGGGTGGGGGGTGTGGGGGTGGGTGGGTGGGGGGTGGGGTGGGGGTGGTGGGGTGGGGGGGGGTGGGGGTGGGGTGGGGGGGGGGTGTGGGGTGGGGGTGGGTGTGTGGGGTGGGGGGGTGGGGGGGGTGTGGGGGTGGGGGTGGGTGGGGGGGTGGGGGTGGGGGGGGTGTGGGTGGGGGGGGGGTGGGTGGGTGGGGGGTGTGGTGGGGGGTGGGGGTGTGGTGGGGGGGTGGGGGTGGGGGGGGTGGGGGGTGTGGGGGGTGGGGGGTGGGGTGGGGGTGGTGGGTGGGGGGTGGGTGGGGTGGGGGGGGTGGTGGGGGGGGTGTGGGGGTGGGTGGGGGGGGTGGGTGGGGGTGGTGGGGGGTGGGGGGTGGGGTGGGGGTGGTGGGGGGGGTGGGGTGGGGGTGTGGGGGTGGGGGGGGTGGGTGGGGGGGGGTGGGGGTGGGTGGGGGGGGTGTGTGGGGTGGGGGTGGGGGGGGTGGGGTGGGTGGGTGGTGGGTGGGGTGTGGGGGGGGGGTGGGGTGGGGGGGGGGTGGGGGGTGGTGGGGGTGGGTGGGGGGGGGGTGGGGGTGGGGGGTGTGGTGTGGGGGGGGTGGTGTGGGGTGGGGGTGGTGTGGGGGGGTGGGGTGGGGTGGGTGGGGGGGTGTGGGTGGGGGTGTTGGGTGGGTTGTGGGGGTGGGGTGGGTGTTGGGGGGGGTGTGGGGGGGGTGGGTGGGGGGGGTGTGGTGGGGGTGGGGGGGGTGGGGGGGGTGGGGTTGGGGGTGGGTGGGGGGGGGTGTGGTGGGGGTGGGTTGGTGTGTGTGGGTGTGGTGTGGGGTGGGGGGTGGGGTGGGTGGGGGGGTTGGTGGGGTGGGTGGGGGGGTGTGGGGGGGGTGGGGGGTGTGGGTGGTGGGGGGGGGGTGGGGTGGTGGGGGGTGGGGGTGGGGGGTGGGGTGGTGGGGGGGGTGGGGGTGGGTGGGTGGGGTGTGGGGGTGGCGGAGGGGTGTGTGAGTCGTGTGGAGTGGGCTGTGGTCGGGGTGTAGGAGTGTAGTGGGCGGGGCGGGGTGGCGTGGCTGAGTGTGGGGTGTATGAGTGCGTCAAGCGGGTGTCGTGTGTGGGTGTTAGCGCGTGGTGTGGACGGGGTGGTAGTGCGAGGGTGGGGTGGCGCGTTGGGTGTTGTGTTAGAGCGATGGGTGTTGGTGTTGTATTGTGTGGGTGTGTAGTGGCTGTGAGAGTGGGGTGTGGTGGGGTTTGTTGGGGTGTAGGTGGGTGGGGTTGTGTGCGTTGGTTTGCGGGTGTGTGTGCTGGGAATGGGATGCGAGATCGTAGTTGGTGTGTGTGTGTTGTGCGGGGGTGGTGTGTGTGAGTGGTGGGTGAGTGCTGGTGTTGGGGTCGTAGTGCGGGTGGGATGCTGCGTTGAGTGGGGTGGGTGGGTGGGTGTCGTTGGGTGCGTGTTGTGTGTTGGTGTTGAGTGTTCGGGGTGGTGTTAGCGGGTGGGTGTGGGCGTGTGTGGGTGTAGTTAGTAGGTGTGTCGGGCGTGGCGAGTCGGGGTGACGTGGAGCTGGGGTGGGATGTGTGCGGGAGTGTTGGTGGGGAGTCGGTGAGTGAGTGGGTGATAGTCGTGGGTGGTTGCGCGTGGGTTGTGCAAGTGTTGGAGTAGGTGGGTGAGGTAGGTGTGTGCGTTGCGTGGTTGAGGGTTGTGTGGAGGGGTTGTTGTGGCTGAGATTGGTGTGTGGTGCGAGTGGGTGGCGTCGTGTTGGGAGTGTGTGTGTGGGGTGAGGGCGTGGCGAGTGGCGTGAGGTGAGGGGATGATGCGCGGACGTGTGTGGTAGGTGCTGGTAGTGGCGGTGGGGGTGCGCTGGCGGGTGAGAGCGTGGTGTGTGGAGGCGGGGTGGGCGTCTGGTCGGTGGGTGCTGGTGTAGGAGTGCTGAGCTGGTGTGCGTTGGGTGTGGTGTTGCGTGTGTGGTGGGGCTGGTGGGGGCGGAGTCGGGTGGGGTGTGGGTGTTATGTGAGTGCGTGGTGGGTAGGGGAGTGGGTGGAGGGTGCGTCGTGTGAGGTGGGTGTAGGAGCGGGGTGTGTGTGATCGTGGGCAGGTGTGGTGCGGGTGGAGTAGGTCGGTGGGCTCGAGTTGTTGGGTGGTGTGTGGGGGTGGAGTGGTGGTTTGGGTAGCGTGTGGTGGGTGGTGTGGGTGGTGTTGGGTGAGGTGAGTTGAGGGTGGGGGTGTGTGTGGTGGGTCGGGTGCGTGCGGGTTGTGTTGCGTGCTGGGTGGGAGTGCGGTTCCGGGGTGTGTGTTGTCGTTTCGGTGTGGGTGGTGAGATGAGATGTTGTGTGGTGTGGGTTGGTGTGTGGAGTGGTGGTGCGGGTGGGTTGTTGAGGTGGTGTGTGTGCGGGAGCTTGAGTGGGTGGGTTGGAGGGTGGCGTGGGTTGTGTGCGTAGCGATCGGGAGGTCTGAGGTGGGGATGGGGATGGGTGCGTGTGTTGCGGGTGTTGGTGGGTGTGACGTGTTGGGTGGGAGTGTGGGAGTGCGTCGGTGGAGGGTGATGTGTCTGTGTGTAGAGTCTGTTGGGTGTGCGGGGCGGGTCGTGAGTGGGTGGTAGGTTGTGTGTGGGCTCTATGGGCGTCGTTTGCGTGGGTGGTGGGTTGTTGTGGGTGTTGGTGTGAGTGTGAGCTGTGGGGTGGTGTGTGAGCGAGTGGTGTCGCGGGTTTGTAGAGTGTAGCGGCGCGAGTGTAGGTAGTGGCTTTGCCGTGGTTGGGTTGGTGTGCGTGTGTGCGTGGGTGGGGTGGGGGTAGAGTGTTCGGGTCGCGTGGGTGGTGGTGTTGTGTGTGAGAGTGTCTGGTGTCTGGTGAGGTGTTGGTGCGGGGAGTGGTGACCGATGGGATGTGCGTTGTGTGCGTGTGTGTGTGGTGAGTGATGTGGGAGTGCCTTGTGGGGTGTGTGGGCGCGTGTGCTTGTTGTTGTCGTGTTTTGGGAGGTGTAGGTTGCTGTGTGGTGTTGTGGGTTGGGGGTTGGCGAGCGGTGTGGTGTGTGTGGTGCGCGTGGTGGGGTGTCGATGGTTGGTGTGGTGGGAGGGCGGTGCGGGTGTGGTCGTGGTGGTAGTGTGGGAGGGTGGGTGTGGGGCGGGGCGGGGTGGCGTAGCGGGGTTGCACAAACGTGGGCGTGCGGTGTGAGGTAGTGATGGGTGTAGTGTGGTGTGTGTGTGGGGTGGCGTGGGCGGGTGTAGTTGCTGCAGTGGGAGGGTGTGGTGTTTGAGTAGGGTGATGTGTAGCGGGGTGGGGTGTGTTGTGTGGGCGGTGAGGTGTGCGTGCGGTGTGCGAGATCGGGTGCTGGGTGGTGGGTGGAGGGTGGTGGGGGTGTGTCGTGCGTGCGGAGCGATGTGTGGTCGGCTGCGGTGCTGTCGTGGTGAGTGAGTGGTGGGAGTCGTGCGAGGCGGGGCTGGGCTGGGTGGCGGCGTGGAGATGTTGGCTGTTGCGCGTGTGAGCTGGGGCATGGGTGCGGGGAGGGGCGTGTGGTGGGCGTTAGTGTTGTGGCTGGCGTGCAGTGTGCGCGTGGGGTTGGGGTGGTATGGTGTGCGGGTTTGGTTGAAGTGGGAGTGCTGGGGTGGTGTTGGGTGGTGGTGTAGATGGAGTGTTGGGTGTGTGGAGGGTGTCGGTTGGGGTGATAGCGTCGCTAGTGGTGGTGGTGGTGGGGTGTTTATGTTTTATGATTTATTTGCGTGTTGTTCGGGGAGTTGGAGTTTTTGCGTGATTTTGTTATGGGATTTTTATTAATGGTTTTTGGTTTTTGGTTGGGGTGTGCGAGGTGTGTTTGTGTGTGTGTGGTTGGCGTGGGTGTGCGTGCTGGGAGGCGGGGTGGTGGTGGGGTGTGTTGGTTGGTTAGTGGTGCGGTTGCGGGCGTTGCTGGAGTGTGGGGTGCGTGTGGTGGGTCGTGTGCGTTGGTGTTGTTGGGAGGGTGTTGAAGTGGGTGTGTGGGGCGTGTGGCGCGTGTATGAGGTGGTGTTGTTGGTGAGAAGGGGTAGGGTGGTCGTTGGTGTTGTGTGGTGGTTGGGTGTGTGGGGGTGTGTGTGAGCGGGGTGCTGGTAGCGTGCGGGTTGTGTGAGGGGTGGGTGGTGTGGAGTGGTCGGTGTTGTTGGCGGTGGGGCGGGTGTCGTGGGTTGAGGTGTGTGAGAGTGTGGCGTGTTGGTCTTGAGTTGCGTGGTGGTTGTGCCTCGGTGTGGGTTGGGGTGCGGTGGTGTGGCGTGTCGATGTGGGTCGTGTTGAGTGTGTGCCGGTGGGTGCTGTGAGCGGGTGTGTAGGAGTAGTGCGGTGAGCGGTATGTGTTGCGGGGTGTTGCGATGGTGTTGTGGGCGTGGTCGCGTGGGGCTGGGGCTGTTGTACGCGTGGGAGGATGGCGTTGGGGTGAGGGGTGGAGGGGTGTGGTGGGTGTGGGGCGTGCGAGTCGCGCGTCGGGTGTGGGGGGGGTGTGGGGGGTGGGTGGGGGTGGGTGTGGGGGGTGGTGGGGTGGGGTGGGTTGGGGGGTGGGGGGGGGTTGGGGTGGTGTGGGGGGGGTGGGTGGGGGGGGTGTGTGGGGGTGGGGGTGGTGGGGGTGGGGGTGTTGGTGGGGGGGGTTGGGGGGTGTTGGTGGGGGGGTGGTGGGTGGGTGTGGGTGTGTGTGTGGGTTGGGTGTGGGGGGTGGGTGGTGGGTTGTGGTGGGGGTGGGTGTGGGGGGGTGTGTGGGTTGGGGTGTGGGGGTGTGTGGGGTGTGGGGTGGGGGGGGGTGGGGGGGTGTGGGGTGGGGGGGTGTGGGTGGGGGGGGGTGGGGTGGGTGGGGGGTGGTGGGTGGGGGGGTGGGGGGGGTGGGGGGGGGGTGTGGGGTGGTGTGGGGTGGGGGTGGGGGGTGGTGGGGTGGGGGGGGGTGGGGGGGGTGGGGTGTGTGTGGGTGGGGGGTGGTGTGGGGTGTGGGGGGGTGGGTGGGTGGGGGGGTGGGGGTGGGGTGGGTGGGGGTGGGTGGGGGGGGTGTGGGGTGGGTGGGGTGGGGGGGGTGGGGGGGTGTGTGGGGGTGGGGGTGGGGGTGGGTGGGGGGGGTGGGGTGGGGGGGGGGTGGGGTGGGTGGGGGGGGTGGGGTGGGGGGGTGGGGGTGGGGGGGGTGGGGGGGGGTGGGTGGGGTGGTGGTGGGGTGGGGGTGTGGTGGGGGGGGTGGTGGGGGTGGGTGGGGTGGTGGTGGGGGTGGGGGTGGGTGGTGGGTGGGGGGGTGGGGGTGGGGTGGTGGGTGGGGGGGTGGGGTGGGGTGGGTGGGGGGGGTGGGGGGTGGGGGGTGGTGGGGGGTGGGGGGGGTGGGGGGGTGGGGGTGGGGGGGGTGGGGGTGGGGGGGTGGGGGGGGGGTGGGTGGGGGGGTGGGGGGGGGTGGGGTGTGGTGGGGGGGTGGGGGGGGGTGGGGGGTGGGGGGGTGGTGTGGGGGTGGGGGGGGTGGTGGGTGGGGGGTGGGTGTGGTGGGGTGGGTGTGGGGGGTGGGGTGGGGGGTGGGGGGGTGTGGGGTGGGGGGTGGGTGGGGGGGGGGTGGGTGGTGGGGGTGGGGTGTGGGGTGGGGTGGTGGGGGGGGTGGGTGGTGTGGTGTGGGGGGTGTGGGGGGGGTGGGGGGGGGTGGGGGTGGGGGGGTGGTGGGGGGGTGGTGGGGTGGGGGTGGGGGGGTGTGGGTGGGGGGGGTGGGTGGGGGGTGGTGGGGGGGGGTGGGGGTGGTGTGGGTGGGGGGTGGGTGTGGTGGGTGGGGGGGGGGTGGGGGGGGTGGGTGGGGGTGTGGTGGGTGGGTGGGGGGTGGGTGGGGGTGGGGGGGTGTGGGTGGTGGGGGTGTGGGGTGGGGGGGGTGGGTGTGGGGGTGGTGGGGGGTGGGGTGGGGGGGGGGTGGGTGGGTGGGGGTGGGGGGTGTGGGGGGGTGGGGGGGTGGGTGGGTGTGGGGTGGGGGGGGTGGGGTGGGGGTGGGGGGGTGTGGGTGGGGGGTGGGTGGGGGGTGGGGGGGTGGGGTGGGGGGGGGGTGGTGGGTGGGTGTGTGGGTGGGGGGGTGGTGGGGTGGGGGTGTGGGGTGGTGGGGGGGGTGGGTGGGGTGGGGTGGTGGGGTGTGGTGGGGTGGTGGTGGTGGGGGTGGGGGGTGGGGGTGGTGGGGGTGGTGGGGTGGGGGTGTGGTGGGGTGGTGTGGGGTGGGGTGGTGGGGGGGGGGTGGGTGGGGGGTGGGGGTGGTGGGGGTGGGGTGGGTGGGGGGGTGGGGGGGTGGTGGGGTGGGTGGGGGGGGTGGTGGGTGGTGGGGTGGGGGGTGTGGTGTGGGGGGTGTGGGGTGGGGGTGGGGTGGGGGGGTGGGGGTGGTGGGTGGGTGGTGGGGGGGGTGGGTGTGGGGGGGGGGTGGGTGGGGGTGGGTGGGGTGGGGGTGTGGTGGGGTGGGGTGGGGGGGTGGTGGGGGGTGGTGGGGGGTGTGGGTGGGGGGGGTGGGTGGGGGTGGGGTGGTGGGGGGGGTGGGTGGTGGGGGGGGTGGGGGTGGTGGGGGTGGGGGTGGGGGGGGGGTGGTGTGGGGGGGGTGGTGGGGTGGGGTGGGTGGTGGGTGGGGGGGTGGGGGGGGTGGGGTGGGGGGGGTGGGGGGGGTGTGGGGTGTGGTGGGTGGGGGGGGGGTGGTGGGGGGTGGGGGGGGTGTGGGGTGGGGGGGGTGGGGTGGGTGGGGGGTGGGTGGGGGGTGGGTGGGTGGGGGGGTGGGGGTGGGGGGGGTGGGGGGGTGGGGGGGTGGGGGTGGGGGGTGGGGGGGGGGTGGGGGGTGGGGGGGTGGGGTGGGGTGGGGGGTGGGGGGGGTGGTGGGGTGTGGGGGTGGGTGGGGTGGGGGGGGTGGGGTGGTGGGTGGGGGGGGGTGGGGGTGGGGGGGTGGTGGGTGGGGTGTGGTGGGGTGGGGGGGTGGGGGTGGGTGGGGGTGGGGGGTGTGGTGGGGTGGGGGGTGGGGGGTGGGTGGGGTGGGTGGGGGGTGGTGGGTGTGGGGGGGTGGTGGGTGGGGGGTGTGGGGGGGGGGTGGGGGGTGGGGGGGGGGTGTGGTGGGGGGGTGGGGGGGTGGGGGGGGGGTGGGTGGGGTGGGGGGGTGGGGTGGGGGTGGGGTGGGGGGGGGTGGGGTGGTGGGGGTGGGGGTGGGTGGTGTGGTGGGGGTGGGGGGGGGGTGGGGGTGGGGTGGGGTGGGGGGGGTGTGGGGGGTGGGTGGGGTGGGGGGGGTGGGGTGGGTGGGGGGTGGGGGTGGGGGTGGGTGGGTGGTGGGGGGTGGGTGGGGGGTGGGGTGGTGGGGGGGGTGGGGGTGGGGTGGGGTGGGGTGGTGGGGTGTGGGGGGGGTGGGGGGGGGTGGGGGGTGGGGTGGGGTGGGTGGGGGGTGTGGGGGTGGGGGGGGTGGTGTGGGGTGGGGTGGGTGGGGGGGGGGTGGGGGGGTGGGTGGGGGGGTGGGGGGGGTGGGGGGGTGGGGTGGGGGTGGGTGGGGGTGGGGGTGGGGGGGGTGGGGGGTGGGGGGGGTGGGGGGGGGGTGTGGGGGGGGGGTGGGTGGTGGGGTGGTGGGGGGGGTGTGGGTGTGGGGTGGGGGTGGGGGGGGGGTGGTGGGGTGGGGGGGGTGGGGGGGGTGGGGTGTGGGGGGGGGTGGGGGGGGTGGGTGGGGGGGTGGGTGGGGGTGTGGGGGGTGGGGGGGTGGGGTGGGGGGGTGGGGGGGGTGTGGGGTGGGGTGGGGTGGTGGGGTGGGGTGGGGGGTGGTGGGGTGGGGTGGGGGGGGGGTGGGGGTGGTGGGTGGGGGGGGTGGTGGGGTGGGGGGGTGGGGGGGGTGGTGGGGGTGGGTGGGGGTGGGGGTGGGGTGGGGGTGTGGGGGGGGTGGGTGGGGGGGGGGTGGGGGTGGGGGGGTGGTGGGGTGGGGGGGGTGGTGGGGGGTGGGGGTGGGGGGGTGGTGGGGGTGGGGGGTGGGGGGGGTGGGGGGGTGGTGGGTGGGGGGGTGGTGGGGGTGGGGGGGGTGGGGGGGTGGGGTGGGTGGGGGGGTGGGTGGGGGTGGGTGGTGGGGTGGGGTGGGGGGTGGGTGGGGGGGTGGGGTGGGGGGGGGGTGTGGGGGGTGGGGGTGGGGGGGGTGGGGGGGGGGTGGGGGGGGGTGGGTGGTGGTGGGGGGGTGGGTGGGGGTGGGGGGGTGGTGTGGGGGTGGGGGGGGTGGGTGGTGGGGGGGTGTGGTGGGGTGGGGGGTGGGTGGGGGGGTGGGGGTGTGGGGGGGGTGGTGGGTGGGGGGGGTGGGGGGGTGGTGGGGGGGGTGGGGGGGGGTGGGGGGTGGGGGTGGGGTGTGGTGGGGTGGTGGGGTGGGTGGGGGGGGTGGGGGGGTGGGGTGGGTGGTGGGGTGGGGTGTGGGGGGTGGGGGGGGGGTGGGGTGTGGGGGGGTGGGGGTGGGTGGGGGGGTGGGGGGTGGTGGGTGGGGTGGTGGGGGGGGTGGGGTGGGTGGGTGGGGGGGGTGGGGGGTGGGGGGTGGTGGGGTGGGGTGGGGGGGGGGTGGGGGGTGGGTGTGGTGGGGTGGGGGGGTGGGGTGGGGGGGGTGGGGGGTGGTGGGTGGGGGGGGTGTGGGGGGTGGGGGGTGGGGGTGGGGGGGGTGGTGGGGGGGTGGGGGTGGGGGGGGGTGGGGGGGTGGGGGGTGGGGTGGGGGGGGGGTGGGGTGGGTGGGTGGGTGGGGTGGGGGGTGTGGTGGGGGGGGTGGTGGGGGGGGGTGGTGGGGGTGGTGGGGGGGTGGGGTGTGGGTGGGGGTGGTGGGGGGGGTGTGGGTGGGGTGGGGGTGTGGGTGGGTGTGGGGGGGGTGGTGGGGTGGGTGGGTGGGGGGGGTGGGGGTGGTGGGGGGGGTGTGGGGTGTGGGGGGGGGGTGGGGGGGGTGGGTGGTGGGTGGGGTGGGGGGTGGGGTGTGGGGGTGGGGTGGGGGGTGGGGGTGGGGGGGGTGGTGGGGGGGGTGGGGGTGGGGGGTGGGGTGGGTGGGGTGGTGGGGGTGGGGGGTGGGTGGGGGGGGTGGGGGTGGGGGGGTGGTGGGGGGGGTGGTGGGGGTGGGTGGGGGGGTGGGGGTGGTGGGGTGGGGGGGGGGTGGGGTGGGGTGGGTGGGGGTGGTGGGGTGGGTGGGGGGGGTGGGTGGGGGGGTGGGGGTGGTGGGGTGGGGGGTGGGGGGGGTGGGGGGTGGGGGTGTGGGGGGGGGGTGGGGGGTGGGGTGTGGGGGGGGTGGGGGGGGTGGGGGGTGGGGGGGTGGTGGGGGGGGTGGGGTGTGGGGTGGGTGGTGGGGGTGGGGTGGGTGGGGGTGGGTGGGGGTGGGGGGGGGGTGGGTGGGGTGGGGGGTGGGGGGGTGGGGGGGGTGGGGTGGGTGGGGGTGGGTGGGGGTGGTGGGGGTGGGTGGGGGGTGGGTGGTGGGTGGGGGGGTGGGGGTGTGGGTGGGGGGGTGGGGGTGTGGGGGGTGGTGGGGTGGGTGGTGGGGGGGTGGGGGTGGGTGGGGGGTGGGGGGGTGGGGTGGTGGGGTGGTGGGGGTGGTGGGGGGGTGGTGGGGGTGGGGTGGTGGGGGTGGGTGGTGGGGTGGGGGGTGGGGGTGGGGGGGGGGTGGGTGGGTGGTGGGGGGGGGGTGGGTGGGGGGGTGGGGGTGGGGGGTGGTGTGGGGGGGTGGGGGTGGGGGGGTGGGGGGTGGTGGGGGGGGTGGGGGTGGGGGTGGGTGGGGGTGGTGGGGGTGGGGGGTGGGGTGGGGGGGGTGGGTGGTGGGGGTGGGGGGTGGTGGGGGTGGGGGGGTGGGGGGTGGGTGGTGGGGGGGGTGGGGGTGGGGGGGGGGTGTGGTGGGGTGGGGGGGGGTGGGGTGGGGGTGGGTGGGTGGGGGGGGGGTGGGGGGGTGTGGGTGGGGGGGTGGGGGTGGTGGGGGTGGGGGGGGTGGGGTGGGGGTGGGGTGTGTGGGGGTGGTGGGGGGTGGGGGGGGTGGGTGGGGGGTGGGGGGTGGGGTGTGGGGGGGGGGTGGGGTGGTTGGGGGGGGTGGGGTGGGGTGGGTGGGGGTGGGTGGGGGGGGTGGGGGGTGGGGGGGTGGGGTGTGGGTGGGGGGGGTGGGGGGGTGGGGGTGGGGGGTGGTGGGGGGGGTGGGGGGGGTGGGGTGGGGGGGGGGTGGGTGGGGGGTGGGGGTGGGGGGTGGGGGTGTGGTGTGGGGGGTGGTGGGTGGTGGGGGGGGTGGGGTGGTGTGGGGGGTGGGTGGGGGGGGTGTGGGGGTGGGTGGGGTGGGTGGGGGTGGGGGGGGTGGGGGGGTGGGGGTGGTGGGGGGGGTGGGGTGGTGGGGTGGGTGTGGGGGGGGGGTGGTGTGGGGGGTGGGGTGGGGTGGGGTGGTGGTGGGGGTGGGGGGGGGGTGTGGGGTGGTGGGGGGGGGGGGTGGTGGGGGTGGGGGTGGGGGGTGGGTGGGGGGTGGGGGTGGTGGGTGTGGTGGGGGGTGGGGTGGGGGGTGGGGGGGGTGGGTTGGGGTGGGGGGGGTGGTGGGGTGGGGGGGTGGGGTGTGGGGGGTGGGTGGGGGTGGGTGGGGGGGGGGTGGGTGGGGGGGTGGGGGGGTGGGGGTGGGGGTGGTGGGGGTGGGGGTGGGTGGGGGTGGGGTGGGGGGGGTGGGGTGTGGGGGGTGGGGGTGGGTGGGGGGTGGTGGGGGGGGGGTGGTGGGGGGGGTGGTGGGGGGGGTGGGGGGTGGGGGTGTGGGGGGTGGGTGGGGGTGGTGGGGGGTGGGGGGTGGGTGGGGGTGGGGGGGTGGTGGTGGGGGGGGTGGGGGGGGGGTGTGGGTGGGTGGGGGGTGGGGGTGGTGGGTGGTGGGGGGGGTGGGGGGGGTGGGGGGGGTGGGGGGGTGGGTGGGGGGTGGGGTGGGGGGTGGGTGGGGGGGTGTTGGGTGGGGGGGGGGTGGGTGGGGGTGGGTGGGGGTGGGGGGTGGGTGGGGGGGGGGTGTGGGTGGGGTGGGGGTGTGGGGGGGGGGTGGGGTGGGGGGTGTGGGGGGGGGGTGGGTGGGTGGGGGGTGGGGGGTGGTGGGGGGGGGTGGGGTGGGGGGGGTGTGGGGGGGGTGGGGGTGGGGGGGGTGGTGTGGGTGGGGGGGGTGGGGGTGTGGGGGGGTGGGGGGGGGTGGTGGGGGGGGGGTGGGTGGGGGGGGTGGGGTGGGGGGGTGGGGGGTGGGGGGGTGGGGGGGTTGTGGGGGGGGGGTGGGGGGGGGGTGGTGGGGGTGGGGTGGGGGTGTGGGGGGGTGTGGGGTGGGGGGGTGGGGGGTGGGGGGGTGGGGGTGGGTGTGGGGGGGGGGTGGTGGGGGGGTGGGGTGGGGGGGGGGTGGGGTGGGGGGGGTGGGGGTGTGGGGGTGGGGGGGGTGGTGGGTGGGGTGTGGGGGGTGGGGGGTGGTGGGGGGGTGGGGGGGGTGGGGGGGGGTGGTGGGTGGGGGGGGTGGGGGTGGGGTGGGGGTGGGGGTGGTGGGGGGGTGGGGGGGTGGGTGGGGGGGGGGTGGGGGGTGGGGTGTGGGGGTGGGGGGGGGGTGGGGGGGTGTGGGGGGGTGGGTGGGGGGTGGGGGGTGGGGTGGGGGGGTGGGGGTGGTGGGGTGGGGGGGGTGGTGGGGTGGGGGGGTGGGTGTGGGGGGGTGGGGGGGGTGGGTGGGGGGGTGGGTGGGTGGGGGGGTGGGGGGGGTGGGTGGGGGTGGGGGGGTGGGGTGTGGGGGGTGGTGTGGGGGGGGTGGGTGGGGGGGTGGGGGTGGGGGGGGTGGGTTGGGGGGGGTGGGGGTGGGGTGGGGGTGGGGTGGTGGGTGGGGGGGGTGGTGGGGGGGGGGTGGGGGGGTGTGGGTGGGGGGGGGGTGTGGGGTGGGGGGGGGTGTGGGGTGGGGGGTGGGGGGGTGGTGGGGTGGGGGGTGGTGGGGGGGGGGTGTGGGTGGGGTGGGGGTGGGTGGGGGGGGTGGGTGGTGTGGGGGTGGTGGGGGGGGTGGGGGTGGGGGTGGGGGGGTGGGGGTGGGGGGGTGTGGGGGGGGGTGGGGGGGTGGGGGTGGGGGGGGTGGTGGGGGTGGGGGGGTGGGGGGGTGTGGGGTGGGGTGTGGGGGTGGTGGGGGGGTGGGGTGGGGGGGGTGGGGGGGTGGGGGGGTGGGGGGGTGGTGGGGGGGGTGGGGGGTGGGGTGGGGGTGGGGGGTGTGGGGGGGGGGTGGGTGTGGGTGGGGGGGGTGGGGTGGGGGGGGTGGGGGGGGTGGGGGTGGGGGGTGGGTGGGGGGGGGGTGGGGGGTGGGGGTGGGGGGGGTGGGGGTGGGGGGGGGGTGGGGGGTGGGGGGGGGGTGGGTGGGGGTGGGGGGTGGGGTGGGTGGTGGGGGGGGTGGGGGGTGGGGGGGGGTGGGGGGGTGGGGGGGTGGGGGGGGTGGGGGGGGTGGGGGGGGTGGGGGGTGGGGGGTGGTGGTGGGGTGGGGGGGGTGGGGGTGGTGGGGGGGGGGTGTGGTGGGGGGTGGGGGGGGTGGGGGGGGGGTGGGGGGGGTGGGTGGGGTGGGGGTGGGGGGGGTGGGTGGGGTGGTGTGGGGGGTGGGGGGGGTGGGGGGGTGGGGGGGTGGGGGGGGTGGGGGGGTGGGGTGGGGGTGGGGGGGGGTGGGGGGGTGGGTGGGGGGGGGTGGGGGGGGGGTGGGGGGTGGGTGGGGGGGTGGGGGGTGGGGTGGGGGGGTGGGGGTGGGGGGGTGGGTGGGGGTGGGGGGGTGGGGGTGGGGGTGTGGGGGGGTGGGGGGTGGGGGGGGGGTGTGGGGTGGGGGGGGTGGGGGGGGTGGGGTGGGGGGTGGGGGGGGTGGGGTGGGGGGGGTGGGTGGGGTGGGGGGGGTGGGTGGGGGGGGGTGGGTGGGGGGGGTGTGGGGGGTGGGGGGTGGGGGGGGTGGTGGGGGGGTGGGGTGGGGGGGGGGTGGTGGGGGGGGTGGGGGGTGGGGGGGGTGGGGGGGGGTGGGGGGGGTGGGGTGGGGTGGGGGGGGGGTGGGGTGGGGGTGGGGTGGGGTGGGGGGGGGGTGGGTGGGGGGTGGGGGGGGTGGGGGGGGTGGGGGTGGGGGGGTGGGGGGGTGGGGGGGGGGTGTGGGGTGGGGGGGTGTGGGTGGGGTGGGGGGTGGGGGTGGGGGGGGTGGGGGGGGGGTGGTGGGGGTGGGGGGGGTGTGGGGTGTGGGTGGTGGGGGTGGGTGGGTGTGGGGGGGGTGGGGGGGGGGTGGGGGGGGTGGGGGGTGTGGGGGGGGTGGGGGGGGTGGGTGGGGGGGTGTGGGGGGGGTGGGGGGGGTGGGGGGGGGGTGGGGTGGGTGGGGTGGGGGTGGGGGGTGGGGGGGTGGGGTGGGTGGGGGGTGGTGGGTGGGGGGGTGTGTGGGGTGTGGGGGGGGGGTGGGGGGGGGTGGGGGGGGGGTGGGGGGGGTGGGGGGGGTGGGTGGGGGGGTGGGGGTGGGGGGGTGGGGGGGTGGGTGGGGGGGGGTGGGGTGGGGGTGGGGGGGTGGGTGGGGGGGGTGGGGTGGGGGGGGTGGGGGGGTGGGGGTGGGGGGGGGGTGGGGGGTGTGGTGGGGGTGTGGGGGGGGTGGGGGTGGGGGGGGGGTGGGGGGTGGGGGTGGGGGTGGGGGGGTGTGGGGGGGGGTGGGGGGGGTGGGGGGTGGGGGTGGGGGGGGGTGGGGTGGGTGTGGTGGGGGGTGGGTGGGGGGGGTGGGGGGGGGGTGGGGGGTGGGGGGGGTGTGGGGGTGGGGGGGGGGTGGTGTGGGGGGGTGGGGGGGTGGGTGGTGGGGTGGGGGGGGGGTGTGGGGGGGGTGGGGGGGGGGTGGGGGGTGGGTGTGTGGGGGGGGTGGGGGGGGTGGGGGGGTGGGGTGGGGGGGGTGGGGGGGGTGGGGGGTGGTGGGTGGGGGGGGTGGGGGGGGGGTGTGTGTGTGGGTGGGGGGGTGGGGGTGGGGGGGTGGGGGGGGGGTGGGGGGGGGGTGGGGGTGGGGGTGTGGGGGGGGGGTGGGGGGTGGGGGGGGTGGGTGGGGTGGGGGGGGGGTGGGGGGTGGGGGGGGGGTGGGGGGGTGGGGGTGGTGGGGTGGGGGGGGGGTGGGGTGGGGGTGGGGGTGGGGGGGGTGGGGTGTGGTGGGGGGGTGGGGGGGGGTGGGGTGGGGGGGTGTGGGGTGGGGGTGGGGGTGGTGGGGGTGGGGGTGGGGGGGTGGTGTGGGGGGGTGGGGGTGGGGGTGTGGGGGGGGGGTGGGGGGGTGGGGGTGTGGGGTGGGGGGGGGGTGGGGGTGGGGGTGGGGGGGTGGGGGGGGGTGTGGGGGTGGGGGGGGTGTGGGGGGTGGGGGGGGGTGGGGGGGGGTGGGGGGGGGGTGGGGGGGTGGGGGGGGGTGGGGGGGTGGGGGGTGGGGGGTGGGGGGGGGGTGGGGTGGGGGGGTGGGTGGGGGGGGTGTGGGGGGGGGTGGGGGGGTGGGGGGTGGGGGGGGTGTGGGGGGTGGGGGTGGGGGGGGTGTGGGTGGGGGGGGGGTGGGGTGGGGGGGGTGGGGGGGGTGGGGGGTGGTGTGGGGGGTGGGGGTGGGGGTGGGGGGGTGGTGGGGGGGTGGGGGGGGGGTGTGGGGGGTGGGGGGGGGTGGGTGGGGGGGGTGGGGGGGGTGGGGGGTGTGGGGGGGGTGGGGGGGGGGTGGGGGGGTGGGGGGTGGGGGGGGTGGGGGGGGGGTGGGGGGGGTGGGGGGGTGGTGGGGGGGGGGTGTGGGGGGGGTGGTGGGGGTGGGGGGTGGGGTGTGTGTGGGGTGTGGGGGTGGGGGGGTGGGGGGGGTGGGGGGGTGGGGGGGGGGTGGGTGGGGTGGGGGGTGGGTGGGGGGGGTGGGGGGGGTGGGGGTGGGGGGGGGGTGGGGTGGTGTGGGGGGGGGGTGGGGTGGGGGGTGGGGGTGGTGGGGGGGGGTGGGGGTGGGGGGGGGGTGGGGGGGTGGGGTGGGGGTGGGTGGGGGGGTGGGGGGTGTGGTGGGGGGGGTGGGGGGTGGGGGGGGTGGGGGGTGGGGGGGGTGGGGGGGGGGTGGGGTGTGGGGGGGTGGGGTGGGGGGGGGGTGGGGGGGGGGTGGGGGGGGGGTGGGGGGGGTGGGGGGTGGGGTGGGGGGGGGGTGGGGGGTGGGGGGGGTGGGTGGGGGGGGTGGGGGGGGGGTGGGGTGGGTGGGGGGTGGGGGGTGTGGGGGGGGGTGGGGGTGGGGGGGGTGTGGGTGGGGGTGGTGGGTGGGGGGGGTGGGGGTGGGGTGGGGGGGGGGTGGGGTGGGGGGTGGGGGTGGGGGTGTGGGGGGGGTGGGGTGGGGGGGTGGGGGGGGGGTGGGGGGGGGGTGGGGGGGGGGTGGGGGGTGTGGGTAGGGCGTGTGTAGGAGTGCTGTGGTTCGCTGCGCTGCGTGGGTGTCAGGGTGTCGGAGGTGAGCGTCGTGTAGGATTGGTGCGTGGAGATGGCTGTGGGTGTGGTTGCACGTGTAGCGGGGTGTGGTTGGGGAAGGTTGGAGTGCGTATGTGTAGTTGGGGTGGGTGTCGGAGAGAGGGTGCGGTGTGGTGCGAGGGTTCGTGTAGTGTGTGAGTGGTCGTGGTCTCTGTGTGGGTGGCGGGTGAGCTGAGTCGTGCAGGTTAGGTGTGGGATGAGCTGTGGAGGAGTGGTGTCGGAGTGGCGCGATGGGTGTTTGGTGTGGGTGGTGTGGTGTGTGTCGAGTGTGTGTGTGTCTGGGGTGAGGGTTCGCGATGTTGGTGGTCGGGTGGCTGTGGGTGGTGTTTCGGTGGGGATGGCGCTGTGGTGGCGGTGGGGGTGCGGCGGGTGTGTTGTAGACGAGGTGAGTGTCCTGTGTTCGTGATGGGTGCAGTCGTGCGGTGATGGTGGTTGGGGCGGGGGTGGGGGTAGTTTCTTTATTTTTTTATTTATTTTTAATTATTATATAATTTATTTTTTAATTTTTTTATTTTTTTTTTATTTTTAATATTATTTTATTATTTTATTTTTTTTTTAATTTTATTTTTATTATATATTTATTAATAAGTTTTTATTATATTTTTATAATTTTATTTATTATTATTATTTATTATATATTTTATTTTTTTTATTATATTAGATTTATTTTTCTTGTATATTTTATATATTATATTTTTAATTTTTTTATTTATGCAAATCCACAGAAACTATAAGGGAAGAGTAAAGGGATTAAAAAGCATTAGGTGCCAAAGGTGGGGAAACGGGAGGAAACACACACACACACACAAGCATAGACACAAACATAGACACAAACAAATCTATCTATTTGACTCCATCTCCTTCTCAGGAGCACACAGCAGATTAAAAGGATAAGAGTGGAATTATCTGATCTGATCCAACGAGAAGCCCAAACTTACGAGTTCATTCAGCTTGTACCTTCATGATATACATCTCAATCAGAATCGGAAAGAACATTAAAAAGCACGTAAAACAAAATCTCACACCTTAAGATATGTGATCATCTTGTTAATCATGATGAAGACACAGCAAATGCAGTTTAGACTGACATGATGAAAATGCAGTAACATAATGGTTCAACCCATTCTGCTCTGCTGGTCCATCTGGTTTCACAATGGTGGTCACAAGCTCAGACGTCACACACACACACAGACACACACTGCTTCTAAAATCATTACACACAAGTCCAAAATATCAGACGGGGGGGGGATGGAGGAAATATCAATAACACAACCATCTATGGGAAAATCTGATTTTACAGTTTGCTTTTGCACTCGTTCGTTTGTGAGTCTTCTCTTCCTTCTCTTTCTGGAGGCACTTTCTGAGCCGCCAACATCACAAGAGGACCTTATTTTCTTAAGCTGTGGTAAATCGTGTCCTTATGCTGCAGCAAAAACAATGTGTGTGTGTCTGTGTGTGTAGGGACACAACATCTGAGTGAAGCCTGATTCGAATCTCTGTGGTGTGGCAGCGTATTGCTGTGTGAAGCGTGAAGTGGAGCGTATAATCAAATTGTGTAAATGAGCCATATTCTGCAGTGTTTTCTGTTCCCTCCGACGTTTCCATTAAAAAGGTTATTGAAGTCACACCAGATAAAGACACATAGTTAATATCATGTAATAAAGTGGAGAGTGTGTAAGTCATGTTACAACAAGAGATTTTAATGTTATTTCAACCTACACAACTTACAGGGCTACAACAAAAGGTTGTAGAGAGATTCTGCTGTTAGTGAGCACAGTGGAGGATATTTTATTTAAGTATTCACACTCTGTAAATGAACCTCAACCTGACGCCGGCTGTATAATGAAGTTCTTCGTTGCTGCATCGGGTGCGAAAAACAGCTTTGATATCAACTTTCTTTTGTAAACTGCATTACGCCTGCATGCGCTCACCTGTCATCGGGCTCGGTTTGTGACTCTCAGACACGTTTGACCCCCAATCACACATTTCTTAAACTGTTTCTTTAAGTTCCCGATCACACGATTCAACGCTCGGCTTTATGAGTGCGACAGAGAAACACAGAGGAATTGCCCCGGGGTTGTGTTAATGTGCTCTGTCAAGTGCATCACTGAAGACGGTTCATACAGAGACGCCGTCGGCAAAGCTTCTACACAATGCATCGCTCGGATGCTGGAGAAACGTGGAACTGCATCAGAGTGGGACAGACACACAGGGAGACTGGGAGTTTGAGCTTGAGTTTGTAATAGCGGTGAATCAAAA
>JBAMIH010000325.1:0-25761 GCA_038501795.1 Pseudopleuronectes americanus | reverse complement strand
CTACAGGGGGGGGGGGGATCTTGTGAACAAGGCAGAAGGCGAGGATTCAGGTTGTGGACACTACCGCCGTGTGGAGATGTATACGGAGTGAAATACAGCGAATAGTAGGGATGCAGAAACTACACTTCATTAAAGGCACGAAAAAGCCTAACGGTACTGACCATGTTACTGAGGGGCCATAGAGGTTTTACGCGCGCGGACAGCTGTCATCTTCAACTCTCTAAACTCACTCACTCATCTTCACTCACTTACACCTCACCTACACCATCACTCCATCACGTCCACTCACTCAACTCCATTCTCTCCCCCCCATCACCACCTCCCCCCAAAACACTGAAAACAAAACTGCGAACTTCCGGCTAACATTAATCAACCCGTTACCCAACACTTGAACCTTCACAAGGCGGACCCAGCATCCGCCACCTTACCAAACCAACCTCCCCGGGCCTTGGCCCGCTCCCCATACAACGATATACACATTCTACGTCCACAGATAGTCCCAATCTAAATATAGAATTACCTTATATGACAGTTTTATTCAGTGATAAAGATCTTTGTAGATGATCCTTTGGGAGTAGATGGAGTCGGTTGCATGGATATTGCTAACTCGTCCAAAAAAGTCGAAACCCTGATGAAAAGAAGAGCAGCTAAGGATCTGACGATCCCGAGAAATCGCGCTGTGTGTGTGTGTTTGTTGTAAGAATCTACACAGATTGGACACTGTGAAAAACAACTTCTTCCTAAAAAGTTACTAAGTGAGGAATAGACAAAACATGATACAGTGGTTGTCCCCGCCCGTGGAGTGGAAATCGTCTTTAGGCAGCTGTCGGGCAGCTTTAATAAATCCGTTATTTTCCTATTTCTCTAGATTAGACCTAAACACCCTTTTACAACATGCTTAGTCATGTATGTTCTTGAATCAGCCGACACACAGAGCCGGTAGGCGCTTGAAGGCCCCGGGGAGTTCTGTCAGAGTGTCAGAGAACATCTGTCAATTTGGTTTCCTTTTCTTCTCTATAAAAACCTGTCTATTCTTTTCACCAACAAGGATTCGTCCAAAAATAAAACTATTGTTTCCTCATATTTGCTTTGTTTGTTTTGTTGTTTATCGTAATCTCATCAGCCCACTGACCTACAAATCGCTCTGGATGTGCCATCACAGATTTGCACTGAATAGCTGACTTTGAACCACAGCAGTTATCTTTCCCCATCTTCAACTGTGACTTTTAGTTGATTAACCGTAACCAGACTTTAGTTCATTGTCAATAACCACAATCCTCCACTAACTTGAACCACACTGTAGTCGCCTTGTACAGAATATGTAGATAGAATTATGAAAAAGCTGCCAAGGTAGAGAAAGATCATAATCTGAGGTTTTGATACCAGCGTTCTTATCTAGAGAGAGCGAGGAGTTTAATTTGAATCCTGATGAATACACACAGAATGATCCCTTTGACACAGGCGGTGTTTACTATAGTTCATAGTCAGCCTACTCTCCTTCATTTCTTGTGTCTTTGTCCACAGACTTTTGAGCAGATTGCCACGTGCAACCCGTTGACCATAAACTCTCTGAATACTCATCTACGGAAGCCTGTGCACATATAAAAAAAAGGCTTAAGAACGCAGCCATTTCGGTGTGTAAATCCGGCTGCAGGGGTTTGGCACCGAGGTGGAAATGTCACGCTCAGGGCCTCGGCTGCCAGAGGAAATGACAAAAATGTGTTCAGTTTGACAGAAGAGGTGCGATACACCCTGCGCCGCTCTGCTGCTGCCAAGCCGGCACTGACGAGAATTATTCACAGGGGAAAAAAATGGAAATGCTCACCGAGACAATCTACTGGATAATTTTTTGTTGGTGTGCAAATGAACCAGCTCCCCTCTCACTGACTGGGGTTGAGGAATTATCTTCCGGGGCCGAGGTGCACTGCCGGCTCCCGTTCTGGTCGGACAGTGGTATTCTAATTTAATTTAACGGTATTGCATATTTAGGAGCCGCCGCACGCCTTGCTCGAGGAGATTTCAAGCTGCCTGGCACCGTCGGATTAGTGGCATTATATCTACATTACAGAGACATTAGATTTCCTTATATGACTTTCAGTGGCAGTGATAAAAGCCCCTCTCAGAATATATGCACAGGGCTATCCTGGAATCAATCGGCTGATTTACATTTGGGGATGGGTACCCAGCCCGTGTCCGATTCCTATTCAGGTCAGTCCTTGTGTTTTCCCACATGTTATGAATTCATTTAGAGTGGAAACGCGCTTATATATCTCAAGTGTGTGGTGTTTTTCTACACTTCTCCCTTAACGCACACACACAAACGCACAACACTCGCATCGACACATCATAATGCCATTGTCTAGCAGTTGTGCGCTGGCTAATTGTTGTGTTCGGCCCACTCCTCCCGAGTATACGAGCAGGCAGGTGCAGGTTATGTTTTATTTTTCTGCAAATCTAAACAGCATTAAGTGTCGGAGACAGACAACTTCCCCAAATAGAGCAGCCTGCAGGAGTCATGTGAAGCACAAAGCTTTATTGTTTGTTATGGAGGAAAAAGAGAGAAAGAGAGAATGAGAGGGAGGGAGGGGCGCGGGCGGAGGGAGAGAGCGAGAGAAAACAAGGAGGAAAGTGGGAGTTGAGCGTAGACGGCGTTCATGTGTGTGTGTGTGTGTGTGTGTGTGTGTGTTGCACGGCCGGTCCCTGGAGTCTAATCCCCCTCCAATCTCAGACCGTAATGGGGGCGTTTGGTTCCCCCAGAGCCGGAGGCAGCGTCCACTTCACTCGCGGGTTGCCGGGTGCAGAGCCGAGGTCGAAGGTCATCATCTGGATAGTTTTAGCTACTCGGGTCCGTCCCTTTAGCGCTGATTGAGGTCACGCCGCGCGGCCTCCAAACCTGTGACCCCTAATGCCCTCCACGGTCATCCGGCTGCTGGCATGGAGTTTCCCCCACGCACAGACGAAAAGACTTTCTGACAACGCAAATAACCGAGAAGCTCACGAGTGAAATCTGGGAGAATTACATTTCTTTATTGGATAAAGATGTAGCGTGGCATTTATGTTCGCTGTCTCCGCCAAAGGAAAGATCTCCAAAAGGAGAAACTGCACGGGATATTGAATTTCTTTTTGTGAAATGGAATGATGTATTCCTTTGTCATGTGATCGTTTAGCGTGTGCACTTTGAAATAACAAGCTATGGCAGAGAACACTTCATACTCAAAGCTCAAAGACTTATGGTCGAGCAGATTCCTCTTCTGTCCTGAGATCAGTCTCCATCACGAAGGATTGCAGATTAATAATTGATTCCTTTTGGAGATTCACTAATTACCCAAACAAACCCGACTGACCAGCGTCGGTCTGAATTCCCCCGTTTGCACCGGCCAATGACTGATTGAGCTCCGGTGTTGCTTTATCCAATATACATTTATGTGCTCCCGCTGTGTTAATAACACAAAGTTTATGGAGTCGTGTGCTCTGTAATTAAATAATGCAGGATGACTTTGAGGGGAGCACAGTGGATTTTCTTTCCCCTTCTCTTCTTCATGGGTTCTGCAGCACGGCCCTCTCGTGGCTCTAATGGGATGCAGATGGTGGCCAGAGTTTTGGCCGACAGGCGGTCGGCACCGCAGACTGGGACCAGCGGGGAGTGTCCTGAAACTTGTTCACCACATTACTGTGCCCCCACATGCCATGCCTGGGGCCGCTGAGTGTGTGTGTGTGTGTGTGTGTGTGTGTGTGTGTGTGTGTGTGTGTGTGTGTGTGTGTGTGTGTGTGTGTGTGTGTAAGAGAGAGATAGACTGTTATTCTGTCAAACATCCCAATAATGCCAAAGAGAAAAAACACTGGTGGCAAAGAACCAAACCTCAATCTGAGAGAATAAAAAAAAACAAGTGTCACATTATATGGATCAGTGTTCTTTATTGGTGTTAAATTTGATATAGTGGCACTCCATTAACCCAAACTTTAGTTCTGTCAAAGATAAAACAATTCCTTTCTATCACTAAATAATAACTGTTTCCCCCTCGAGAAATGAATACCCTGGTCTCCCTCCACCTCCATCCCACCTCCCTGGCCCGGAGCGAGGCTAGACCATTAAAATATATTGCCACAGAAGCATCTGTTGGGTGGAAGGCATTAAACACAAACAACCTGACAGTAAAAGAGCCAATTTATCTTGAAATCCAGTCTACCTTGCTACTGGCCCAACAAGTCTGAGCTCCAGCGGCGGATCACTCCCTAATTGTTAACCTATGACTCCTGCTGGTTATTCTGAGATTATCCAGACTGGGAACACTTGGCTTGGATTTCTGATGAATGCAGTCCGAGAGGCACATGTATTGAACGAGGTATCATGAGAGATTTAAACATTTCTTGCAGGAGTTTGGTTAATATGATTTGTTCAGATCGGAGAATCCATTATATTTCGATTCCTACGCCCAGGATTTATCTTTAATGGCAGAATAAGTCATTATGATGCTGTTTTTTCAGCAGCAGTAATTTCAGGAAACCCAGCTCTACTTTTATTGTATTACTTTTGGTTTACGACACTGAAATCCCCACCAACTGTGTCGCCGAAGAATAATGTGATTGTTTCTGAAGCACCACAGGCCCTTAACAGCAGCAGCACGTGTAGGTGGTGCTGTCTGTGTGAAGGTTTATGAGGTTTCCCACTTATTTTCTCCGTGTCAGTACCTACATTATTTAATAGACCACAAGTGTTGTGGAGGCATGAAGTTAATTTGTCGCGTCGAGTTGACTGGCGGTGAGACGGAGCCTCGGTCCGGGGGACACCGCGGCGAGAGGGGAAAAGCCTCTTTGATTAATCATACAAATCCTCCTCCGAATGCTCCAGAGCACTGATGAGATGTGGCGTTTCAAAAGATCCCCGCGGGTCAGGGAGCCTTTGAACTCTGACCCCTGGCACTGTGGCGCTTCACAAAGGCCCGCGGGGACAAAGAGGGAGGGAAGCAAAAGTTGCACCTCCTGCGCTTGCACAGCAGGATCCGGCTGCAACAACAAGAAATCCGACATTTGGTGCGCGAGGAAATAAGAGCTGAGGAAGGTAGAGCGCCGGGAAGCTGAAAGTGCTGCAGCAACAGATGCAATGTTATGATTTTAACGCTCAGGCTTTGATGGGATTAAACTACTAATTGAAATGATGAAAACATATTCTATCAAGTAAACAGTGTCCATGTTAATCGTAAGATTTCGTGAATAAATAAAGAGGAGATTGAGATGGAGGACTGAGCCGTTTTCAGACATGACCTGTGGGTAAAATCTGGAAGAATTGTACATTAAACTCAGAGTCCTGGTGGAGACAGTCTGCAGAACCTGAGCACTCACTCGGACATTCGGGTTCGCACATGCCCGTTCTCCGGAGAAAATACTGAACTCAGCATCCGTGCATGTCTGCAAGCCGCTCTGGAGACAGCTCCAGTTTGATTGGCCATTAGCCTCTGGTGATGGAAGTCACAGTCGGAGCGTCACTCCCTTTGATTACAGCACCAGAGAGCGTTCTGGAAGAACACATCTCCCAGGCCAATACTCATCACGTCAGGGGGCTGATTTGAGTTGTTGCTCTTTCACTCCTGCTCGTGTTCTAATCAGACGTGCTGTCGTTGTGGAGGAGAAGAAAAAAAACACAACCTCCCCCAAATGATTCATAATTATACACAAACACAATAAGTAGAGTGAGAAGTTTTGAGAGGAAGGAGGTTGAGAGACGCTGGATTCCAAAAAAGCATCCTAATGAGCCAATAAACGCTCAAACTGTTTTTACTGGTGAAATTGACAGATAGCTTTGCACATTGGGGGGAATTTTCATGTGTGTGTGTGTGTGTGGATGGGGCAAGTGCATAAATCAAAAAAGTCGGGGGTGTGAAAGTGAAAAAAAGGAGGACAGGCCTTAACAACAGAGCAGATGAGCTTTTCGGGACCTGCCCCTGCTTGACGATACACGGCAGAGCAACATGTTTACGACGCCAAGGACTTTGTGTTGACTTAATAAAGCTTCCCCCGTCAGGTAAACAGAACACTTGTGCCAAAACAGACAGAAACGACTTTCTCTCAAGGCCCAGCTCGGAATAACGGCAACACAAAAAATGCATGCACCCCGCTGACACGTCTTTGAGAAATGACAATCACTCCCAGCCGGCTCCAGGGTCACTGCTCCGTGCTCTCGTCTTCCTGAACGAGAGCTGAAAGGAAGAAAAAAAGATAATTCTCTTCACGGCGTCAATTTGAGGAAGCTCATTAATATAGAAGCCTGAATGAAAACATGTTGTTAATTTTTTTCGGTGGGGGGCGATTTTGACTGACAAGCGCAAATGAGAACACGGCAAACGGTTCGTAAATGATGCATCAGCGTTGACGGCACCTGAGGTAAATCTTTGGCATGTGATCCCGTCCAGGATGGATATTTTTTTGGGCATTTGGCATTCTTGATTCTTTGGGAGAAGAGCAGCGCAGAGCACAACAGCTGGCGGTTCATGCCCCCTGCTATTTCCTCTCCAACACACCCCTAATTTCTCCTCGGCTCCCCCACCCCTGCTTTCATGCTTGACTTGCAGCAGCTTTTGTCCAGTGGCAGAGGGGCTCCTCGGTGACGGAGGAGGGGAGAGGATTGGAGGTGGTGCTGGGGCCCACTAGCTGGACGGTGGAGGAGGTGGAGGAGGTGGAGGGGGCTTCCCGGCGCTGCTCACACCACCTTCACATGTGCAATCAACACAAACATGCACGTTTAATTTTGAGGCCTAGAAATCACAACATCTGTCGGCAACCCCCCGAGGTGTTTCTCTCGCCCCCTCATGCTCTACCTTCCACCCATCTTCCAACTCATCCCTCTTTCTTTTCTCCTTCAGGGGCACCCTTCTCTCTACATTTACCCTGTTACACACAGAAAAACGTTTTCTTTTTGACTGCACTAAATTCCCGAATTAAATGGATGCAGAATCGTTGCTCCACGTCTGTTCCATCCACCATCTGCAGTCCCTACAGATTCCCTGGTGTGTGTGCACGTGTGTGAGCGTGCACGTGTGTGCATGTGTGTGTGTGTGACGTGATAGCCTCAGGGCTACAAGGCTGACCATCAACTCACCAGATCTCCTGGGGCATTATCTTCCAGGGTTAGACAACCTGAGTCCTGAAGACCACTGTCATACTGGTGAGATGATGTCACATGAGGATCTTCCACTAGAGGCTGATAAAGCTGTTCCAACTTCTCTTTATGGCTTCTGCTCCCACATATTCCAATGAAGTAAATTTCCTTATTTAAATTCAAATTTTCTTATATGACTCATTTCCCTTTTAAGCTGGAAATATCTTTTCATCAAGGGGGAAGTGTCCTGACATGTGATAGTTATAGGATGATGATGCAAAACATGTTTTAATATTTGGTTAGGGTTATTACTATTTTTTCAGTAATTGTCAGGCAATGTCTTTTCTTTTGCATGTATGTGTATTTGGGGCTCAACAAAATCAGTAAGATGCAGCATCTGGGAACAACGAATATCTGGATCAGATTCTGGGCAGGGAGATCTTCTAATTCATAGTATAAGTAAAAACTTTGATGGGGCATTAGAGGTCAAAGTCCTTATCAATCTGAAGGTGCTGCCAAAGAGCCGTCATCCTCTGGGGACCATGAACGCCTGTATCAAGTAGTTTGTGGGTCTTTTCAGTCTGAAGCAACGTGTTGGACCTGACCCTCCCAAAGCCAGACCGCTGCAATGTCTTTGAAAATGCATTAAAAGAAAAGCTGTCTCCAAACGGGACAGCAGCGAGACAGAGGAAATGGTCGGGGGGGTTGCTGACCCGCTGGTATCAGGGAGCACCGGAGTCTAACAGGACCATAAAAGTGCCAGTCTTTAAAAAAGGCTGCTCGACGTGTGGCTGTTAAAGGAGAACAGCCAGGTACACACATGCAAAGCAGCACACACGCAGATGTACCGACACACACTGAGGACGTGGACTGCATGCAAATGGCCCCGGCTTTGCCCCCCCCCTCCCCTCTCCAGCAGGCCGGCCACGTGCTCCCTCCCCACAGCATCATGGCTAATTCCGCCATTGACAGCCAGTGCGGCGTGCTAAGCCATTACTAGATGGTGGAAATTGATTAGTGTGCAGAAGACTCCCCCCCCATGGTAATGAAGTTAGAGCTCCATCAGCTAATTATGCAGCATGTGACATATGTGTGTGTGTGTGTTTACATGGATGCAGACAGATGTGTGGATATTGGCAAACATTACGTGCGCAGACATGTTGGTGTTCACATGTATGTTTGGACGTGCACACGCCTGCATGTAAACATTAAAAAAGGGCAACATGATGGCGGCTAAAAGAAATTCCATCGGGAGCAGAGCAGGAGGCTCAGAGTCACGTCCACTCTCACGCTCCTCTCGCCACCACCGTCACTGTATATCTGTCCGCACGTCTCTTTCTCTCCCTCCACTTCTTCTACCTCTTCCCCCCCCCCTTCCTCTCCTCCTCAGCCTGGCCGTCCGTCTCCAGTACTTTAAGCCAGTCAGCCGGGCGCTCCACACATCCTTAATGAGCTCACAGGGGACGTGACGTGACTATGGCGACAGGCGCCCACTGCTGCCCGAGAAATCAGCTTCCAGCTGCTCGCGTCTAATTGTCAAGTAAGTGGCATATCATTGTAATGTGGCAGACAGTGGGGAACCCGGGACTTTACAGGTACACACACACACACACACACACACACACACACACACACACACACACACACACACACACACACACACACAGACAGACACATACACACACACGCTTACTAGAAGAAGAAAAGGAAAAATACCTTATTTCATTGATTGTTTTAAATTTATTCACACGTTTTCCACATCAGATGCTGCTTATTTGCCATAAATTTGATAAAAAAATAACAATTTACATAGAGTGAGTTATGACTACAGCTCATTCCTTCTTTTTACTGATTAAATCCCAGTGAAGAAAACTGTCTTCACACTTCTAAGAGGCTTCTCAATAACTGAGACATGATGATGTGTAAGCTGTACAAAAATAAACTATTCAAGACACTGTACTACTGCCCTGTCTCATTGAGGCTCTGTTTTCTGTTTTTTTTTCTGCTGGATGCTGGCTACGACTGGACCGGTCACCATGGCAACACAGTCATAATTTATCATAACCAAGTGGCTAATATGCCCATAAGCACTCGGTGATCTTTGACCCCACTCTTACTGGCTGAAACACTTAATATTCCCGTTCCATTGTCTGCTAATTCTGCTCCCCCCATCGCTCGCTCTCTCTCTCACTCACCGGCTCTCGTTAAACGCATGTAATTGCCTAATTCAACATGCATTAGAAATGTAGTGTTTAAGTAATCATCTCAGATAAGATTGGGATAACATTTCAATTACCTTGTCGCCGCGTTATCTTTTCCGCAGTGTACATAACAATTAAATAATCAGCGCGGCTTGACGGCAACAGCTGTTCTGTACACATCACATGTACTCGCATATTCATAAATCTCATTTTTATGGGATGAACTTTGTCATTTTTTTCTATTTAAAAAAGAAGTTGGAATATTAGAAGCTGTCGATCAGCTCGACTGAGAGAAATGCACCAGCTGCTGTGGAATGAGGGTTAAACTGTGACATTTATTTACATACAGAAAACTGTTTGCTTACATACTTGAACAAAACTACTGACAAATAACTGAAAAAAAACTAAGAAACAAGAAATAAGCTTCCCAGGCTGTTGATAAGAAGACAGGAAATCGTCCTGCTGTTGAAGACGATCTTTCCGAGATGCGGTTCTCCTTGAACTCGATGACAGACGACTCGCAGAAACAGAGGCAGATGTTTTCTGTTTAGCTGGGTTAACCTAAAATAAGCTCGGGTTGCCACTTCCACTCCGTCCCTGCCTCAGCTTTATACGTTTTATTAAAAGAACATGTGAGGAATGTTGGATGATGACTCGCTTAAACAGGGTCCTGTGACAAATGGTGGTGCCGATCAAATCTGTCTATCTAGGACCAGAGAGGAGCCACCTGGAGATGTTGATATCAGAGAAAGCACCGCAATGGTATTTTGATAAGGCAGCAATTAACCCCTCGCCTGTTACACACACAGACACACACACACACACACACACACACACACACACACACATACACACACACACACACTGCTTTGAACTGTTTCCTTTATGTGGACCAAAAGCTGCTTACAGACTTAAGCTCTGACATTTACCAGAAACTTTCCGAAAGAGCTTCTGTGTGAGAAAGGAAAAGTCAGAGTCAGTTGCTCCAGACATTTTCCGGTACCTTCTCCTACCAGCTCCCTGTCATGTATCTGGAAAAATCACAGCAAACAAGTGGGCTCGTTTATGATTTTTCTTAATATACAAAAACTAAAAGGAAACGAGTAGAAGACAAATATTTCTACAGGAAATGAGGTGAAACACGACTAGATTTGAGGTTTTTGTTGATGTGAAGATGTGCAGCAGTCCTACCCCATCCCCCACCTGCTGCTTATTACAGATGTGAAAGACAAACATATCCAGACTAAATTTTCCTGAATTCACGTCTGAAAACAGCTGTAGAAAGTTCAAAAGAGAGAGAAGGGCCCGTGCAGAGAGATGAAGGTATAGAGATATGATGGTAAAGTCTATGTTTATGCCAGTGTGATAAAACCAGCACATACTCTGAAACATTCGGGCCGAGCATGAGGGTTGTGACTGTTACAGTCATCAATCCTCTTTGACTTCAAAACTTCTTCTTGTTTGTTTTCAACATGCCTGAGAGACTGATAGAGATCTGAAACTGTTCACTCACAACTTCAAAGATGCAGGAGAGGGTTGGTATGAGACGTTTGAGATGTTTATTCTGAAAAGGTTCAGCCAATCGAGCATCAGCCCTGGTGTTATCAGGCAAAAAAAAAGCGCCCATGAAAACCAAACTGGAAATAGAGTGGAAGACTGGGTCAGCAGATGTGGGCAAAAACACTGGTTTTACTGTTTAAATGATAGGCCCACTACAAATTGGTAAAAAGCCAGAGAGGAAGTTCTATTTCTGGATTGACAGAAACACACACAGGCCCACATGCTCACTCATTTAGTTTGTATCACAATGTGCTTCGTATTTTCATGTTGACGGAACAATTAACCGATTTTCACAAGACACAATTGCCAATGACTTCAGGGACATTTGGCACAATCGCAGAACATTAGTCAAAAATAAATAAAACATTGTTTGCTTTACTTCATTATAGCTGCCGTCGTTAATAGAGAAGAGTGAGGAGCGATCATTCACTTAATAAAACATACGATAATTATAGGAAACAGAGGAAGTCCCGAGGAGGAGAATATGTAAATGTTTTCTCCTCTCAGAGGAATCCTTTCTTTTCTCTTAATTATGAAATCTAATTTGTTGCACTGTTATATTTAGATCATGATCATTTGCCCTGTGACAACAAGTCTTTATCTCAACATTTTCCTCAGCCGGGCTTAATGTGCATTGAGTTTGAGAAGAGAGAGCTGCAGGTTTAAAAAGGTGTCCCCCCCCCCATACGTTCTCATAGTTTTTATGTTTGGTTTCTTATGAGCGTCAGGCACAGAGCGAGAAAAAAAAAGACACACACACACACAGAGAGCAGTTAGTGGGTCCGACCACACACTTATATTTAGATCAGGGAAACCACACTGTCTTGTTTCTCAACCGTCTCTTCTTCTCTCACATGCACCGTGGAAAGAAATGTGCCCTTCCATACATCGCAGATCTCTTTATCTCCCTCCGTCTGCCTCCCTCCCTCGCTCCCTCTCTGTTTGTCTGTTTCCTTCTCACACATTCCACCTCTTTTTTGTTCTCTCACCTTCACGGACTCCGCACGTCCTGCGCCTTCACATCTCTTTTCCTCTCGCTCGCTCACCGTTTCTCTCTCGTTTCCTTTCACGGGGCCGACTTCTCTTTCCCCCTCAGGTCCCCCCCCGCTCGCCTTGCATCTCACCGGGCTTTGTCATCCCATCTTCTTCCTCTTCATCTGCAGCTTCGTCTGAAATGAGCTGAGCACATCTGCCTCCGGAGAAACCTTAAAAAAAAACAGGAGAGAAGAAGAAGAAAAAAAAAGACAAGGTACAATACTCGAGGGTCGTGGCCCCTGAGGGTTCATCACAAACTAGACAGAACGCACTGAGGGCCTATGCCTGGAAACCTACTGTTCTCGGGCCTGTTTGGGGAGAGCGTGTGTGTCTGTGTCTGTGTGTGTGTGTGTGCACCTTAGGCAGAAGCTGAAAGACAAAAGGATTTAAGGGAGCACATTACCTTAAAAGGAAGGAAATCAGACATGTTTGACCCGTGAGAAGGTGCAATGTCCACAGCGCCTCCTCTCCCACCGTCCTTCAACCTGTTTTTCTAGTAACGTTTGCTCTCCCTCTCACAGGCCTGACCCCGGATCAGTAAAAAATATGCAACTGTTCAATGTGATGATTTAAAAAAAAAGTGGCTGAGAAATGAGGAGAGAGTGAGAGAGGCAGGGATGGGGGAGGGAGGAATGCACATCCAGTGATCCCATGATTTGCTCACAGACAAGCCCTCTATAGCTCTTTTCAATGCAGACACAATGAGCACTCTATCGAGGAGCTAACCAGCCATGTCAAGCCATCGCCTGTTTGATTAAAGGGCAAGAAAGAGAAGCTTTATCTGCTAATGATCGGGGGGAAGAACAAAACTTATTCTGTTTTCGATTGGTTTGGCTTAAGGAGGACTTTTACTGTGCATTTTTTTATTTTTTTTTCTCTTTTCTTTTCTAGTCGTGCATAAGGAGAAAAAAAAATGTCAATGTTTGACCCGATGTTTTTCGGTGGAAGGATATCGTGGCTTTTCCGCGCAGAGGTCAGCGCTCGAGCCGGAGAAACGTCAATATGAGATACAGAGATGTGTGCAGGCATTCAGGCTAAAGGAAACACGCTGGCGGAGACACACACACACACACACACACACACACACACACACACACAGACCCCTCCAAGCGCACAGTCAGATTCTGTCTGCACCCCACCCCGGTCTTCCCTTTTCAAATACGTAAACCGATGCATAATGTTTACACCTCTAATGATGTTCACGTTTTCTCAGGGTATTTCCACTGCAGACAGAACAGCCTGGCAACACGAGGATCCCATCAAGCCACCAAATGACACTTTCTTCATTTATAATTTACAATTGAATCGTCTTAAACTAGACGCTATGGCCATTATTAAAAAATTGAGTTAAGACTTAAACGTGGACCTGTCTTCGTAAATCTTAATCTCAGTTTGAACTGGAACTTTAACTTCTTACTGCCAGTCAGACCTTTTTTAAATGAATATATCGTAACTGATTCAGGCCTAAATTAATATTAAAGTCTTAAATCTTGATCTTAAGGCCGAATACTTACTCTGTAATTGCTCTCAATTATAATTTCAGCCTACGTTTTTGACTTGGAGGTGTCATTATCTTTGACTTGTCACAGAAGGAAAAGCTCAGGTGTGAATAATAGAGGAAGGACATGACGTATAAATCTCACCATGGAAACCACGTAGTTTGTTTACGACACATCTGCATCTGAGTCGTCTTCTCTTCATTTAGTTTTTATCAGTTTTACAAGCAGAGATTTCATCAGCACCCCCACTTGCTTGTTGTGAATTTTCTCTACATTTTTAATCTCACATCATTAGGACATTTTGGTTTGGGACTGGCAGGAAAAGATCTAGAAAAATGTCCAGAAACAACCGACTGGGACTCCCACGTTCTAACAAGCAGCTTCACATTTGGTTTCCTGTTGTTGTGCAATGTGGCTGCAGTCTCCCCTGTCATGGCTTACTGAGCACTTCTGTAATTAGTCACATCTGATCTCTTCCTATTACAAGTCAAAATGTCAATTGCTCAAAGACACTGACACATCTTTTAATCTGTTATTACGAGCTGACATTTTGCCTCCCGTGATGAGCTCTCAGTGTCTTCACAGCTCCGACAGAGACCGGAACCTTTGTATTTAATTACTGGCTCTCTAATCCTAATGGGACCTTTAACTAGAGGCTTGTTGAAGACAGGCGCAGTGGAAAGGTCACTGGTCATTTAGATGGTAAGACAAATATAGCTTATTTTTACTGTGGATTGATATTTCAATTAAATAATGTTTATTCTTCCTCACATAGTTTAGGTATTTATTATTGAGCATTTTATTTCAAATATTCAGTGTGAACCAGTTGCAAAAAGTTGATTTTATTAAAGCTTCTAAAGTCCACAAACGCGTTGGCTAGAAAATGAGCAGTGCCTTCATATCAAATGCAGACACACACTTCAAGAACAACCCTTCACTCTCTGAACTCGAGGCGTGTTGCGACCTGCAATACTGCAATATGCAATATTAAAACCACTCTTAACACAGCGATGCCCCTTCGCTCTGCAGTCAGACTCCTCTTCCCCTGCCATACACTAAAAATGCCATCTCCTCAGTCTATAAATCACGGTCACCGACCTCCAGCCTCCCGAGCTCTTAAGTTCCCTCCACTCCTGCAACAAAAGCACTCTGTATGCTTTGCACATAATTATCCTCCGGGCCGTGTCACAGCTCCTGCCTTGATGATAAATGCCTCTAATGTCAAGTATGAAGTTCTCTGATGTTCATCAATCCAGAGACGCAGGATTTCAGACGTCTCCTACAGGGACAGATGGTCCCAGTTGCTTCGACGATCCTCAAGCTTTTTAACACCTGTTAGAATTAAGTCTGCGATGGGAATGGATCCAATGACTCTTCTGTAAACAGCTCTGATCGACAGTGATCTGTGAAACGTGTGACGGGGAGGAAAGAGCCAATTTCCTCTTCTTCACTCTGGCAGTCTGGAATCCCTCTGCAGCTTTTGCCGCCACAATGTTATGATTCACGTTGAACTTCATTGTGTTGGCACAAACATATATCCATTAACATTTGTGTACTTGTTGTTATTGGATAATTTGGGAACATGCAACAACTATTTTCTCTTTGTATAATACAAAATTCAATGCTGACAAGACGTGTTGGTTTCTGATGGGTTGTTTTCCGGCAGGTTTGTTTCCGATGTGTTGAACATGACTCGCTGGGTGGGTCAAACTGAAAGGAAGACTTCACTACTGACAATGGGAAAGGTGTCAATTCCCTTTATATAGCAGATTAAAATAACCTCAAATGTCTTCTCAAATGACTCATTCATGTCTGCTGTTAAAGGAACTCGCTGACCTGTTGGACGTCCGTCACCTCAGAGTGTTTCTGTGGCCGTCATGATGAGTTGTGATGCAGAGGTTTGACCTGCAGGTCAGTACTCCGGCAAAAAGGAGATAACAAGCAGATTGAAAAACCCACCAACTTTCAGTATTCTCTGTTTCATTGAAATCATAATGCTGCTGTCAAACGCTCCAGTAAGTGTGTGTGTCTGTATGTGTGAGAGAGTTTGTATGTGGAGTGTGTATTTGTGAGCCTGCGCTATAATTCATAGTCTCCTCACACGCATATATTTATGTCGGTGAGTCATAGAAATTCCAACCTGTCAAACTTAATTCCTAAGAACAATAATATTTAATGGCATCATATAATGTCAGGACGCATCAAGCTAAATGTGTGTGTCTGTGTGTGTGTGTGCGCCGCAGGTAGTCGTGCTTTGCATTTCATTTCCCTTCAGTTGATGTGTTGCTGAGTGGCAGTTTTCTAAAAGCCTGTTGGCCGTCGGGCGGCTGTCAGAACCACGGCAGACGTGTAAACACTCCTGACTTCCTACTGCGGGTTGAACACTGCGACGTGAGTAATGACACGACATCTGAACATAGTGTGGTTTGCAAATTATGGGGGATAGAGGAGAGGGTCATGAGGAAATGGGTATTTCCTTTTAGAGGAGTGCAATTTAAATATATCTCTGATTTAAATCTAATCAACACAAACAGATTTGAACAAATTGTCTTAAACTACAAAGTGAAAAATGACATGTGAGCGGAGGTAGAGGTCACAGCAGCTGTGTGACTTTATATATCCTCCTGAATAACTATTTATTCTGTGATATTTTGTCATCTGCTTATGTTGAACTCTTTATTCTTTTATTCAAATTAATGTAATAGTATATTTAGGATATTAGAATTTTGGTGTAGATCTGGATGAACGAGAGAATCCATGATTTTGTCCCCACTTTCTAAACAAGGTGAGAAAGCCCTTCTACTTTCACTTGTGCTCGTTTGTGATACTGTGAACTTTTATTTTTTTTAATAATTCAAGCTTTTAAGATGTTTGTAGGAGAGTATTAACTCAATTTTTTGTTATGTCAAAGAACAACACAAGAGAAATGTCCTACAAATGCATAAGACTTTTTACCACTCAAACACAGAATACCCAATTAATCATGATCATTTAAATGGATATCCTTCGAACTAAAGACAAATATAATCATAATTGCACTAATAAAGCCTTGTATAAAACCTGCTGCCCAAAGGCTAAAACATTAAGTAAACCTTAACTGCTGAGCTAATGCTCCTCGGTGTATTCATGGACTAGCACTATTGAAAAAGAGCTCAATCTTCCTCATGATGCGCTTGAGTGATTTCAGGAGGCCACGTGGTTCTGCAGCCGCCGGTTTGTGGGTGTATCTTTTGAATGAAGCCATAGGGTGCTGTATTTTACAAGCTGGGCCACGGGAGGAACTTTTTCTTTTTGTGAGGAACGGGGGGCCGCTCATTTGCATTTGAAACGGTTTTGCCCTGCCCCCTTTTTTCTGCCTCTCACCCTGCCTCCATGGCCCTGGGCTAATGCTCTCTTTTCTGTCCAGAGCCGGCCTGTGTGCACCTGTGGATCACGCACACACGCACACACACACGCACACAACCCCCACGCACACACACTCTCCAGGGTCCAGCTGTGGGCTGTAGAGCACCGCTCGGTTCAGCTAAGATAGTAGACCAGGCCTAATGATTCACGACGGGCCATCTGTGATCCTCTGGCCCGTGTGATAGGGGAAGAGATCGAGGAGAGCAACTGGTCTTCCACCTTATTAAAATTTAAATGTCTCTGATACAATCACATTGGACTTTACACTGCCTCTCTCTGTTACAGCAGCAAAAACTACAAGACGGACAAAACTTTCTTAAGGGGACTGTTGGGCCTTGGCTCTACTAAATGCTATTCCAGTCATTATAAATGCATTGGTAGTTTTGAATGGAATAACATTCAAACACACTGCAAAACAAAATCTAGCTTTAAATACCAGATTTTTCACCATCATCATCAACTGAAACCCCTTTCCAGAATGTACTGCAGCTCTTGACATTGTAACTCCTATTGTTGGCAGCCTGTTCACATTCATCACTTATTATTGTAAGTAATTAACAGTGTTCTCTCACTTTTTTTATAAATTTCAACAGCCCTAGTTTTGGCCAAACAGCCCAAAAGCCAGATTCATAGAGACCATTCAAACACAAGTTCACCCGTCCACTCCGTCAAAATGAACTCATTCACTTGAATGGAAACGCTCCCTGTGTCACGCGCCTGTACTTTTCCCTCGCTGACACTAATGGGATTCAGGGGACCACCTCGCCGTGCCAGTTGTCCCAGTGCCAGGCAGATTGGCACTTGGGGCACTTAACCATTTAGGGGCATTGGTATGGCACCTGTACAAGGCCTCTCATCCATACGTCTTGGCGCCTGCTGCCACTCCATGAAGCCAAAACACAGAAGCCGGCTCCTTCAGGATGGTGTTTCTGCTCCAATCCATTTAAGGAGAGATTAATTCAAAGCTTTCATCCACACAAAAAAAGAAGAGGATCTGTCCTGTCCTTGCACTTTTCCTACTGAAACCTCGAAGCATCTGTATCACTATTATCCCTTCACCCGTCTATCTCCAATGAAACTGAGCTTCGTGTATAGTTTTAATTGAAATACTGTGTATTGTTCTTTCCTAAATACACAGCCTGCTTTCACAACTTATTCTTATAAAAACCTACCCCATCTTTTCTTTAATCAACTGCTCACTGTTTGAAATCAATGGCTTTACATACGGGTGTTAAAGGAATGCCTGACCAGATGTGGAATAATTGACAAGAGCCCATGTGGCCTTAGATGTAGAGTCAAGGAAGTAGAGACAAATGGTTTCCACGTATGCCGTGATTATTGACCCCATTTGGGAGTACAGCGGGAAGATGTTTAGAAAATGTACAGCAGGTGAGTTGGTGTGTTGATGACGTTTCTTATATTGAACTGACGAGTCACTGGAAAAATACAGAATGTCTTTGAATTTGCATCTGACCCGGAAGTTTCTTGAAATTTTTGTGGACAAATTCCAGAGTTCATGTCTCAAAGATTCTCATAAAACATGCAGAATGAACAGATTGATAAAAACACAGTCTGCACAGTGGCAGGATAATGGCTGTGGGCTGGGGAAGATCTGGCCTATTTACACACAAGTGCCTGCTGATACACACATACACACACCGACACACACACGCATATCCACTTCATCTTCTCTGTCACTCTACCGGCAGGACATGGTGCTTCTACATTTCAGACAGTCGATATCCCAGTGCTTACACATTCTACAGCAACGTGAGCCGGCCTGGATTGATGGATGCTGGGTGAAGTGTGAGAGAGCTGCGGCCGAGTCGAGCCCCGAGCCCTGAGGGGACGTCCGGCCACAGCAGGGGGCCGGACAGGAATCTGCTGCTGCTTCGCTCCGAGGCTTCTCTCTACTTTCCGTGAGTCTGTGAAGCTTGAACAGACAGAGTAAGTGACCAGTCCGCGAATTTCCTTTTTCCCCCCGGAAAAAGCCGAGCAAATTCTGCTGAATTATCCCAAAAGATTTACTGGCCTAAATAATCCCAAACAATACATGTCTCATTTTGATAATGGGATTGGGGAATATGGGACAGGACTATGGGACAGGGGAATAAATATTTAAACATCTTTCATGCTGGTCTGGAGGAGATATTATTTTAAGCATAAAGTTTACAGCAACTTAGTTTGACTTTGTACAAAGGAGCCGGCTTGTTAAGTACATTTATCGTTTCATATGATTTAGACATTAATGTTCAAACAGCTCTGCTATGTGATATCTAGAAATGTTCATTGTGGCGCATTGAGGGAAATGAATCAGCCGTTGATTTTTTAATATATCTGCTTTCATACTGAGATTATAGAAATGAGTCAAAAATTTCGTCTGGACCTAAAACACCTACACAAAGTATCACTGTTTCAGTTCCGTGTGGAGAAACAGTTACCTCCTGTAAACAGTGCAGGCTGAACAGAAGACAGAGACACAAGCTTTCATCTTCGAGCAAGAGAAGTCTGAAGCTCAGGAGTCTGAATTTCCAATCTTCAACTCGTTGCCGCCTTGTCTTCCTGTCAAGTTAAGAGAACAAGCCAACTGCTCCCTCTCTCTCTCCGATCACTTTGGAACAATTACACAAAGAAGTTGGAAGTGTAGTGGCACTGTGATTTAAGCTGCCATCAGTCACCGGGTCTTAATCTGTTGAGTCCTGCTCAGTATTCCTGTGGGAGAGAAAGCCTATTAGATTTCACTGATCTGATCTCTTCGCAGTAACAGAAATACCAATGGGTCGACTGGGATTTCCAAAGAACTCTCTCTCTCCTGCTAACGCATTAGAGCCGAGAAGTCTTCTTACATTCCCAGACACAAGCGCATTGCACCTTCTCTTGTTCATACCCATACATGCATGTGTGCGGCGTGTTCCGGCTGAACAGCTGGACCCAAGTGACGGATTCCTGCTCGTGTTTTACAGGCTCAAAACTCAGTGTGAAGGATTATTTCTGCTTTAATGATCTGTGCGCCGTGGCCTTACCAAGTGTATATGAAGTGCAGAGCTCTTATTGCAGTCATGCATGAAAAGCCGTCGCTTCAGATCTAAATGAGGGTCTGGTGTGTATCAGCTTACACTTCCTGGCTTCAGCGCAGTGGTCATCCAACCACCAACCTAATCCCGAAACCCCAAAAGCCTCAGCCGCTCCCTTCAGGGAAGGTCACAGGCCAGAAATCACTCATGCACGACACAAACATGAACAGTTCGTTTCCCCTTAACCACCAAGTCCTCCAGGCCAGAGGAAGTTTCTTTCCTTTTTTGGACGTGCTAATTTCTGCAGAAGAGACAAATTGAACTTGATGTCAGGAGAGTGTGCTTTATGAATTATAAAAATATAAAATATTTAGGGTTCCACCTCCTTTGAATGCTCTGTCCCATTTGCATCTCTCCCCCATCGGGCTGTCACAAAGACCAATGAAGCTGAATGTGGGCGTGTCCGCGGGACAATGCCCACCCCAGTCCATTTATCTCCATACGTCAACAGGGCCGGTAGAAGAGAAGCTTTCAGTCGGCCACATTCTGGCCAGTTTAAAGAGTCGGCTCCAGCAGACATGAGTTAATGGGCCACTGATGGACACTGAAAAGCAGGTGTTGTTTTTGTTGGCTGGGGATTCGGACACAAAGCCAAAGGGGCTGCTTCCAGACTTAAAGCTGCAGCGCTCGCAGAGAACGGTGCAATCTGGGGAGATCAAGCATTTAGAGAGAAAGTCTAGAAATGACTTCAATGTATTGTTGTGTTTTGTTATCATATTTATCCAAGATGTTTCCAACCATGTTCAAAGCCAGAGAAATCACAAATTTAGTTCAAGGGAATGTGACGTTTCATTTTTGCTGCCTTTTATTTGCGTCATATCTGCTTCCATACAACAGACAAACTAGCCATTAGTTAATTAGTAAGTTAGCCATTTTCCCTTCCTTCCAGGTTTTTGTTGGTAACTCTTTTGTTGTTGTTTTATTGTCGTCTTTTCAGCGATTTTGATCGACCAATGAACGTTTTCGTCCGTAGCTTTGATGTAAGGTGATGTCTGTAAGAGCGGGACAAGCTGGTGACGCAATAGGAAGAACAGACCGTCTCATCTGCGTAGACTGGCTGACAATGACTTAGCCATTGATTCGATTGAGATACCCTTAGTGGCCGAAGTAACCTATTTTATTTTAGGTTTAAAAGAAGAAGTCATATCTGGAGAGGTGACATGTAGAGCGTGATCAACATGGCTATAAACATCACTACCTGCTGTTAAAATGCATCTTAAATGACTGAAGGAGTGGGAGCGAATCCCCAACTCCTCTGATTGCACATCGCAATCATCCCAGTCGATCACACGGTTACACAACGCACGAAAAACTCAATCCAAGATGAAACAAGGAAACTGCCAAGACAATTTGCTAACAAAGACCCGGGGAGACTAAGAGACACTGATTTACAACAGAGAGAACAATTAGTGTTGAAAAGGCTCCAATTAAAATGAGTCCCTTTGATCGGCACGGGGAGAGGCTCCGCCGCGCTCACCATCTGCAACTGCGCAGTCAGATCAATCTGAAATGAAATAATTATGGCAAATTAATGGGTGTAAAAGTCACCGATTGATACGGCGAGAGTGATTTCATACGTCTAATTGGGCGAGGGAGGAAGCAGTGAGACATTCTACAGGATGAAGGAGACAGAGGGGGAGAGACTTCCAAGAAATAAAAGAGAAAAGGATAGATGGATGGATAGATAGATGAAAGAAAGGAGGAAAGAAAGACCCCTCTCCTTCCTCGGGATATGTCTGCAGACAGAACATTGAAGAAAACCAACCCTGTCACCGCAATATCCCGCAAAGGTGCGATAAATTCATTATGTATTCAAGAGAGGCTGTAATGCTTTCAAATCATTCCCGATACTCCCGTGATCAAAACCAACAGCCGCAAATCAGATTTGGGCCAAATAACTGTCAGGAGACGCAGATTAATGAAGGCAATACGAGCCCTTTGACGTGAAGCGACGCGGCGCCAGAGTTAATGCTGGAAAAAGATGTGTTCATATCTACTTTGGAAAAAACAAAGGAAAAAAATATATACAGCAGCTGCCAAGGAGCCGTTATTGGCTTGTATATTTCTGCTTGTGCGCTCACCTGAGAGCTGTGTGACAGTCCTGGTCCATATTCAAATGCAGACGCTCAAGCATTCTGCGAAGGGAGAGAAAAGGGAATAACTGAATAGCTAATGCACCTGACAATGGTGTTGACTTGTTTTGTGTCACTTGCTTTAGACACAGAGAAGAGAAAAGAATCTGGAAACTGTGGCTGGGAAGAGAATGAATGTATAGGGGGGGGAATAATCAGCAAATGAAAACCAGATTTGTACACTGTATTTACATTTAATGCACTCCTGTCATTTCTGATCAAATTTCTCCAGTCTCAGATTTACACGCTTCCTATTTCTGGAATCCTCTCAGTGTTTTCCCCCCCCGCTCGGCAGAGATGCACGGGAACACCTGCTGACTGAACAGGTGTGTAGATCTTTTCAGGAAAATAAATAAATAAGTGAAACCAGCTCCCGCACGCTTCCTTCCGAGGGAAAACCCAAACACCCCCGAGTAACTGAGGTGTTAATTAAATAGAAAAGGGAGAGTGTTAAAACAGTAGGAAAAAAAAACCCGCCTGCTTCCCCTCTTCAAGTTCAGCTTGGCTTGGCAGACGGCTGAGCCGGGACGGGAGGTTCATGCTAATTGTCGCGGCCTTTCATATTTCGTGGGGCGGAGGCATGTCAGAATCCTCAGTGGAGGCTAATTTGTAACTTTCCCTCTGAGTACGTTCAGTCGCTCCTGTTTTATGTCATGTCACTTTTTTTTCCCCCTGCCTTTCTCGATTTCCACAAATAGCCCAAAGAGAGCTCTGATCTGCTACGGTTGTGAATAAATGGTAAATTCGAATAAGATGCAAAATTTTAAACCTCTTTTTTTCTCGAGCTTCGGCGCTTTTACTCCTTTTGCACTAAAATGAACTTGTTTATGCAGTTTTTTTTTAAACAGGGTAAACCTGCTAAAGATGCAATGACTTTTATTATCGTTGCCAGAAGATGAGATTTGCCTTCCTGTGTTTATTTCTGGTTCATCACGTTCAACGTCTCATATTTACCAGAAAAACAGGGTTTGTAAACAGTAGAAAGCAACATGGAGAATAGTGACTGACAATGCAGTTGTATTTTGCTTCAGTCTCTTCAAACTCAACTCTGATGGAACGAAGGGAAAGCGCCTCCTGAACAAAGATGTTTAATCTGCTGCTGGCTGATGAGGAGCACTGGATTCCATCATGATTTCTAACTGCTAATCTTTTTGTTCATCTGACAGATTCCTCTTTCGGGCCAAGAAAGAACTTTTGGAGCCGATACGATAAAAAGTTGGATCCAGGATTTTTTTCTTCAATGTTGTGAGATAAGGACATTTTGAACATTTTGATGGATTTCTCTAGAAATTATGCTGAGATCTTAATTTAAAAAAAAATCTATATTTAGAGGACTGGTATCTATGAGTCTGTACATTTCAGAGCGGCTTCATTGAATTTAGGCCTTGGTGGAAGTGTGCACTCTACTGAGCGCCATTCTAGTATCTGATTTACAAAAAAATATTGCTAATAGCCAGCCTGAGATTCATGCCTAATAGAGGTACAGTGGATAATAATCTACATTTCCATGGCCTATACTCTCAGATGAGCTTGATTTTGAACTGCATGCCATCCTAACCTCTGGAATAGGGACATAAAGGGACATAAAGTTAACAACAGAGATGTGCTGTACAACTATCTCAGTCTAACATTTGATTTAGGTCACTTATAGTTGCCACTGTTCCATCAGTGGTTACATAACCTGCAGATTAACAACGTGCACGACATGGGTGCGCTCCAGTGCTTCAACAAATGGCGCTGCACCTCTGGAGAGGGGATTTTGATAAATCACCACAGTGACAAAATTGCAGCGTGTGCATGTGCAACCGTGGAGACAATCTGCTTAGATGGAGAAAGAGCTTTGTATGGTGGAGCCATGTCCGGCTGTCAGGTGATCGATCAAAGTGTTTGCAGGGTGGAATCTGGAGAAAGAAAAAAGAAAGAGGGCCAAGAAAAGAAATGAGAAAAGTATTTTTTGGGGGGGGCAGCTGTGATGAAATGAGGCCTGTGAGTAAATGAGGCATAATTGTATGTGTGTGTGTGTGTGTATATGTGTGTGCGTTGGAAGGGCAGGAGGGTGACATCATCAGCGCCACAGAGAGGTTACCACGTTACTCATCAGCCGGACTCTGCATTTCATTCACTTGAGTACTCGGATCAGAACACACACACAAACACACACACACACACACACACACACACAGACACACAGACCTAAGTCCTCCACTAAAGGAGTTCCATCATCAGCGATGTGGGAGGCTTGTGTGTGCCTGTGTGTGAGTGGGGTTGTGGTGAGCTGAGTCACTCATGCTCGCATGGAGGCAGGTACACACACACACACACACAGACACGCACACACGTACACAGACATAATGAGTGTTATAGCGTAGTTAAATTGTGGTCATCGTGCACCCCTCATCCCTCCGCCGCCCCTCCTCTGTCTGCCTCCTGTTTACTTTAAGCTCATGTTTTCCTCTGTGGCCTGTTTGAAGGGGGGAGGTCTGCCTGCGGAGCCGCTCTATACCCCCAGGAGCAGGCGTCTGATGTGGCCTGTCATCCATGTTCATGTCCTTGTTGTGTGTGAGTGTGTGTGGGAATATGGTGGTTTTTAATGGAGGTTATAAACATCACCTCAAATGATTTTATTCCTCCGCCCCTTTGCAGTGTGTTAACTCTGCCCTGCTCTGTTTTCTGTCAACTTAGGAGAGCACGCAGTCGATGTGTCATTTAATCCTCATGTATATTTCTGTTGTGTTTAACAACAGAGGACAAACACAGACATGGTGGCCAATCATTCCAGTGAAAGCCGGCTCACGCTTCATACACCCAATCAAAAGATTTGTTTTTTCGGTTACAAAACACACACAGCTCTTTAATATCTGTTTCTAAATATCTGTCGGATCAAATCCTTCAAACTTTAAGAGAGAGAATAGATTTTGAAGAAGCTCCAGCCAGGTTGTGGCAGCTCAAGAGGCGGCCTGCCAAACATTACCTTGCTCTGTGTGTGACTGTATGAGTGTTTGTGTGTTTGTGTGAAAGGACATTATTTGCATCTTTGGAACACAAAGCTTCACACAAGCCTGTCTCTTAAAATGAATGTTCACATACGAGAAAACTCTTTTCCTGAACTCCAACTTGGTGGCAACTTTGGCTGGTTCAGATTCAAGAGATATAAATTCAGCACTGACCCATATGGGTTAATGGAAGCAGAGTTACATCAAGGTTATGGCTGCATGAAGTAAATCACACCAAAGATCAGGATTTAGAAAGAAAATCCATTTGATTGAAGTGAGAGAAAGATCATATTTTTGGTTGAGGTCCCTTTGACTTTAAACCAGATCAGAATGTTATGTTACCTTAACCGAGTCTCATTATAATGTGTAACAATGCTTTAGTTAGGATGTTGTACTGTAATATTATTAAATACAATTAAAATAAATACCTCATCTGTTAATTCAAAATTTGAAATGTTCATTGTCCACGCTCTTCCTTTTCAAAATAAAATTAATGTTGACTGTTTCTGCTTATTCTTCCTCTTTAATGCTCGCTGGGTTGCTGTATAATTCCCCGTCTGTTATTTCTCCAGTACAGAGCAGAACTATAAATCAATATATATATATGCACATACAACAGGATGTACAAAGTGTTTATCGATCCCTATCCCTCGCGTGTCAACCACCCCATATGGGTTGCCATACCCCTCCGTAAACGACGAATTCAGGGGGGGGGGGGGGGGGGGGGGGGCGGGGGGGGGGGGTCACCCATCGATATTCCCACCGCACA
>JBAMIH010000324.1:0-25800 GCA_038501795.1 Pseudopleuronectes americanus | reverse complement strand
ATCAATCAATCAATCAATCAAATTTTATTTGTATAGCCCATATTCACAAATTACATTCATCTCATAGGGCTTTAACAGGGTGTGGCATCCTCTGTCCTTAACCCTCAGCAAGAGTGAGGAAAAACTACTAAAAACCCTTTTAACAGGTAAAAATAAGTAGAAACCTCAGAGAGAGCCACATGTGAGGGATCCCTCTCCCAGGACGGACAGAAGTGCAATAGATGCCACGTGTAAAAACATTCATCATTAAAGTCTTTAGCGGCATTGATGCAGTCCCGCTGCAATCACAGTCCATGGTCAGCAACCAGCAGAACCACGATCCAGCATCCAGACCAGAGGCCACTCCAGTCCTCAGTCACCGTCCACCGCCGCCCACAAGGAGCCACCACGAGCCATCGCCGTGGCCCTGGTCCACCTCCTTTACCCAGTGCCAACGCGACACAGGGTCTGCCACCAGCACCACGATCAGCCCACACGACACAGAATCCGCCACACTGGGTCCACCACTGCGACCCCCGATGCGCGATCCACAAACAGCAATCCATGGTGCGGCCACTGAGGCCCTGGATCTGCGGGTGTTAAAGCAAAGGGACCCCGGGGAAGGGGGGGGGGTTAGGGATGGAGAAGAGGAAGGAGAAGCTGGAAAAAGAAGCTCCGTGTGTCATATGTCATTAAATAGAGCAAGTTACGTTCTGCCTCACTAATTAACTCTAACTATAAGCTTTATCAAAAAGAAAGGTTTTGAGCCTACTCTTAAACAAACAGATGGTGTCTGCCTCCCGAACTGAAATTGGTAGATTATTCCACAATTGAGGGGCTTGATGGCTAAAAGCTCTGGCTCCTACTCTACTTTTAGAGACTTTAGGGACGACAAGTAAGCCTGAATTCTGGGAGCGGAGTGCTCTAGCGGGTTTGTAAGGTACTAACAGCTCTTTAAGGTAGAAAGGCGCTATATTATTAAGGGCCTTGAAGGTGAGGAGGAGAATTTTAAATTCTATTCTAGATTTAACTGGAAGCCAGTGTAGCGAAGCTAATACTGGAGAAATGTGCTCTCTTTTCTTTGTTCTTGTCAGGACACGTGCTGCGGCATTTTGGACAAGCTGTAGAGTCTTTAACGACTTACTGCTGGAGCCTGATAATAATGAGTTACAATAGTCCAGTCTCGATGTAACGAAGGCGTGGACTAGTTTTTCTGCATCTTTTTGCGAAAGGACATGCCTGATTTTTGAGATATTACGCAAGTGGAAAAAGGCAGTCCGAGAAATTTGTTTTAAGTGACTATTAAAAGATAAATCAGGATCGAAGATCACTCCCAAGTTCCTGACTGTTTCGTTGGAAGCAAGGGCAATGTCGTCTAGCGCAGCTATATCATTAGATAATTTATCTCTAAGGTGTTTGGGGCCAAGTATTATAACCTCTGTTTTGTCTGAGTTTAATAAGAGAAAATTGCGGGTCATCCAGGTTTTTATGTCCTTGAGACATGCTCGAAGTTTAGTTAATTGATTACTTTGTTCAGGTTTTATTGACAAGTATAACTGGGTGTCATCCGCATAGCAGTGGAAATTTACCGAGTGTGTCCTGATAAGGTTTCCTAGTGGAAGCATATATAATGAGAATAAAATTGGGCCGAGCACAGAGCCCTGTGGAACACCATGGTTAACTTTGGTGCGCACAGATGTCTCATCATTAATTTGCACGAATTGGGAGCGATCAGAAAAATAAGATTCAAACCAATTAAGGGCAGTTCCATTAATTTTAATTAACTGTTTGAGTCTTTGTAATAAAATTTGATGGTCAATTGTGTCGAATGCTGCACTGAGATCTAACAGAACGAGGACAGACACAAGTCCCTGATCTGAGGCTATTAAAAGGTCGTTAGTGACTTTTGCCAAGGCTGTTTCTGTGCTGTGATTGGCTCTAAACCCCGACTGAAAGTCTTCATATATATTATTTTCCTGGAGAAACTCACACAGCTGATTGGCTACCACTTTTTCTAAGATTTTAGACATGAAGGGGAGATTAGATATTGGTCTGTAATTGGCTAAAACCTCTGGGTCTAGGGTGGGTTTTTTGAGAAGGGGTTTGATTACTGCTATTTTAAAAGACTGTGGTACATAACCTGATGATAATGACAGATTGATTGTGTTAAGTAACGAACTATCAATTAGGGGCAGAATTTCTTTAAGTAATTTTGTAGGAATGGGATCTAAGATACAGGTTGTTGGTTTAGAACCTGAGATTATTTTGGTAAACTGATCACAAGTGATCAGAGAGAAGCTGTCTAAATAATGGTTAGGATTCTCAGCCATTTCTGAGATTTCTGTTATTGGGAGGGTATTAGTGCCAATTGAGGGCAGGAGATTGTTGATTTTATTTCTAATGGTTAGAATTTTATCATTAAAAAAGGTCATAAAGGTATTGCTATTTAGGGATGGAGGAATACTGGGTTCGGTGGAGGTGTGACTCTCTGTCAGCCTGGCTACAGTGCTGAAGAGAAACCTGGGGTTGTTTTTATTCTCTTCTATTAGTTTTGAATAGTAGGCGGCTCTTGCTTTGTGGAGAGCCTTTTTATATTCTTTAACACTATTCTTCCAGTCTATGAGGTTTTCAACATGGTTGCTGGAGCGCCACTTCCTTTCTAGTTTTCTTGATAACTGTTTTAACTCATTTGTCTGGGAATTATACCACGGAGCTAATTTACCATGTTTGACATTTTTCTTTTTTAGAGGCGCTATTGAATCTAATGTTAATCGTAATGAGTCTGCAGAGCTATCGACGAGTCGGTCGATCTCAATGGAGCTCGGGTTTTTAAAGAATTTGTTCTTTATACCTATGTACTTAGAAACCGCCAAAATGTTCGCCGAGATCCTTGACATCCTGTACGGCAAAAAAAAATGAACAAAAGCAGATCTCCTATCTAAAAGGTGTAGGCCCTTCAAGACCAAGGTACTTTTACGTCCTACCAAAAATCCATAAACTGCCACAAAAATGGACAGTTCCTAACAGCTTCGCACCAGGGCGCCCTATTGTCTCAGATTGCGGAAGTGAAAGCAATGGCATAGCCGAGTATATTGACTCCTTTCTGACCCAATTATCGACAAAACACTAGTGATGGCGACATGAAGCTTCATGAAGCATTGAAGCTTTCCATCCAATTGGTTCACTCATGGGCCAAAGCTTCATGGTGCTCATTTGCTCCATTGCGCCATCAAGTGGACAATAAATGGCAGGCAGCGCTCTATATATACAGTCTATGAGGCAGAGTGATAATGACGGCATGGCTTTGGTGTGTGCCGCTTTGAATTGAATAAATGAATGAATGATGTTTGTGACGACTAAAACATAAATTATGAACTGATTAATATGGTGTCTGCCTTTTTGATACAATCAAAAGGGAAAGGGGTAACAAATTGGGCAGAGGGTTGTGATGGGAATGTGCTTGTGTCACTAAGGACGACATGTAACACGTAAAATAAGGACAACATTTTTTACATTTTTATTGAATAATAACTTTTCCACAGTGCTGGGGTACAGGAGGTCTCTTTTTTTTGGAAACAAAAGCTCAATAAAGTCCCAAGTCCACAAAATGTGAGGGGGGGTCCATTGCTGCCGGCTCACAAGGCTAATCGCCACCACTTACATCATCAACACAAGCCTCTATACGTGCTTCACAATCAACTTCCTGGATTACTCATCACGCGTTTCGAAGCCTCGACGAAAAGACGCATCACTACAAAACACCCTAGCTAACTTAAATATACACAGGACTTCATTCAGTACGTACAAGAACCCTGTATGTTATTCAAGATGGACCTCAACAGTCTAAACACGAACATCAACACCGTTAAGCATGGCAGCCATCAAAAGTGAATGCAAAAATATCAGGAGGAAGGGCGACCACACCAGACAACTCCCAACACAGTGCTTTAGATACCTTGATGATATATGTGGCGACGCCGGCGAGCTAGTTCTGGCAGGCAACTCGAGCGGCGCTGCGCCAATCATGTTACGCACATCATGTGACATACATCATGTGACATACCTCAATCTCCACAACCATCTATAATACACACCCACCTTATCAGGTGGTCTATTTAACCAGTTCGACATTTCCCATCAACCCCTCTTGCTCGCACTGCTGCTTCAGTATCGCTACCTGTTGCTTCAGCGTCTCAGCGGTTGAACAAGTGACTGTTGTTCCTCCGTGGGTCGTTGTCTCTCTCAATCTGAGTGATTCCTCCTCCGAAGAAGTTCGCTTTAGTTCCGTAAATTTGGGCTCGGTCCTTCGAGATTCACTACGAGTGAATCGGACGTCAGCGTCTTCGCCATGTTTCCCGCGGGCCTCTCAGCGCGCACCACATCCTGGAGGAGCTGCGCGGACGCGAAGCGTTTAATTCATCGGGTCTGAGCCACGAGTAAGTTTCAGCTACTTCGTGGCGGCCTCGCGGAGGCGAACAAACGTTGGTGTTAGCGTCGCTGACCGCTTCTTCCCGGGACATCTCTGCTCCGCCAACTTCTCCCTCACCTCGGGACGTTGTCCCACGGCTGCAGAGGGAGCACGCCAGGATCCGCGGGGGCTTTCATCCTGTCTCCTCTGCTGAATGAAGTCTGAACTGAACGTTATGAATGAAACAATTCAGTCTTGAATCACTAGCCATCTTCCCTGCACGTGATGTAAACAACACTGGCACGCCGGTTCTTCGCGTAGTACTTCCTGGTACGTCACTCAAGCAGGATTATGGGAGCTGTAGTCTCATCTCCAGCCACGGGTTCGAGGCTCCTGTCTCCCGACAACATTCCCCTTTCCCAAAGGAATCAAATTCTAGCAGGTAATCTGTTTTGTTATTTTGGAAACAATCAATTATATGAATATAATATATATATATGTGGGTAGAGTGGTCGTCCTCCAACCAAGGTTGGTGGTTCAATCCTCAGTCTTCCCATCTGCATGCCATAGTGTTGAAGATGTTGAATGCACTAATTGCAAATAACTTGCATATATATATGACTTTCTTATGACTTCTGGCATGCATTGGTGTTGCAACGGACGAGCCATGTGCTATATTTGTCGCATTGCACATGCCCGAGTTTCAGGGATAGGAAGGGAGAGAGATGGCTCACTCCTCAGCTACTTTCATCCACACCTCCGGTAAAGCGAAGTTTATTACAGCTGCATGAATAACACGCGCTATGAGGTAACCTACGAATTATCAATTAGTCAATTCGCCGGCAACTAATTTGCCATCGCTTGTCGACTACGATCTGGTGCACTTTGAGTGAAATTAATGTCAGAATCTACTGTTGTTGGTCATAATCTACTGGCGGTGTGAGAAACAGTTCGCAGACACACTGAGCAGTTAATGGTTCAGTCAACTCTGCAATAGGAACTTTTATAATACTTTAAATAATTAAAGTAACACTATTTTGCAGCATAAATAATACAAATCAGGTTAACATTGTCCCTGAGATAATGTTACAACTTTCTCAAAAAGAGACACCATGTGGCATGTCTTTAGTGAAACAAAGTTTTCAGCTGACATACAAAAGAAAACTAGTCTTTTTAAGCTGAAGGGAAAATTACCATCTGCCAGTTAAAAGGTGGTCATCAGGTTTTTATTCTTTGTGGACTGATTAAGGCTCTCATCAAACATCAGCACAAACGGCCCAGCCATGTTGACGCCATCAACAAGCTGTTGCTCTATGTCAGGGGTATTCGACTGGAATTTAGCGAGATCCAGTTTGAGGGAAATTCTTGAAGCAAAGGTCCGGAAGATCATAATTTCTAACTATTTAGTGTGATGTATATATATTTAAGTATCAGGAACTGCATGTAATCAATACCTGACTGTCAAATAAAATGAATTCAGTAAGATTTAAAAAACTTTTGACTATTTATTGTCACATAACATAGAACTGAACATATATGTATGATTGCAGACATGTATAATGTTCTCTCATTAACTAAATAAAAGTAGGACCGCATTTCAAAATAAGACAAAATAATATATAATATGCATTCTTTTACAACCTCTCACATCAGTAAATGGCTTTTTGTGTCGACCAAAAAATACAAGCAACTCTGAGGGAACACTCATGAGCACTTTGTTGAGCAGTAAATGAGTGGCTCAGGATCCTGGTGGACTGGTCATATTGGGCTCAGAGACAACTTATTTTCTGTGATCTCACTTCAGATTAAAGTTGGTATGTTTGTTCAAAACCTTAATGGCGTTTCACATTGGGACTTAATGAGTGCCACAGTTTATGAACATGTGAGACACACAGGTTTAGTGCTCCCAGTGGGAAAAGAGAGAACAAGGTGGAAATTTCTGAAATTCCTTCATTGCATGTGAGGGAGTGGTGTTTTACTGTTGTGTCGACACCACAACACTTCTGCGCAAAACGTTGGTGTAAGGCCTTCACGATTATGGCCTAAAATTACAATCACAATTGTTCAGTAATGGTAGGGACAATATCTTTTATTGCATTTTCATGTTTAAAATGCACAACAACACTGCTTTCACTTCCATGTTGTGCTACATTCCAGCTAGCACACACGTCTGTAGGCATGGACTCTTCTTTGCAAACTACCATAGGTGCAGTGAATTGTCAGGGACATAAACGGCTCCATTGTTGTGCTCGTCCATAGGTCAGTCGTAGTCGCGAAATACTCAACAGCTGTGACATCCCTTGTATTTAACCGGACGATTTTTTCATTTACTGCAGGTAATGTCTGTTTGGAGAAATAATTGCACGAGGGAATCACGTATCTCTCGTCTGGTGTCTTGACCATTTTCAGAAGCCTTCATTGCTCAGTATTTGATGGACACATGTCTCTGGCCAAATGAAATGCGATCACATCCGTTATTTCAATGTGTCTTCGGGAGGCGGATGCATACGCTGTCGCTATGCAGGGTCGTTTACGGTTTCTCTGGAGTCGGATATTGACGGAGATTCAGTGAAGTAACGTCAGCTTTGGCCTTAATGTTAGCTTTGGCCTTAATGCATTCGTCGTACTGTGGTTTGTGGTGATTTTTCAGGTGGTCGAACAAGTTAGTTGTGTTGCTATGCGGCGCAGACACAACTCTAATGCACTCGGTGCATATGATTTGTTTCTGGTTAACATCGCTTGCCCTAAATCCAAAAAACTTCCAGACAACGGATGATGATCCTCTTCGAGGGACTAGCTCCTCGTCTTCTGCTCCTGACATTACCTTTCACACGTGACCCTCTCTCCTCTCTTACTAATGCCGGAGTCGACTGCAGACAGAATTTTTTTTTGAGGCTGCCGCTGCAGGGTGCGCGCATGACACCGCCCCTCTCGGTCTCCCCCTGGTGGTTGGCTGACTGTTAGTTGAGGAAGCGCTTGATTTGATATGAAGCAGAGCACGCATTTTAAACGTCAATATCGCTGACGATCATGCTCATTTAATTGTGGCAGCCAAAATCGTGATCGCGATTAAAATTCAATTAATTGTGCAGCCCTAAGTTGTATTGCTATGCGGCGCAGGCACAACTCTAACGGACTCTGTGCATGATTTGTTCTAGGTTATCATCACCACGGGGGTGCATGGTGCGCATCACAGTTTCACAGGTAGCATATTCTCCTGCAGGCATGCGCCATGGAGAATGGCCCCACCGCGGCGGTGAATGGCGCACACAATCAGTTTCACAAGGTAGCATATTCTCCTGCAGGCATGCGCCTATGGATAATAGCCACACCGCAGTGGCATGGAACACATAACAGGCTCACTAGGTAGCATATTCTCCAGCAGGCATGCGCCTATGGAGAATAGCCACACCGCAGTGGCGTGGAACACATAACAGGCTCACTAGGTAGCATATTCTCCAGCAGGCATGCGCCTATGGAGAATAGCCACACCGCAGTGGCGTGGAACACATAACAGGCTCACTAGGTAGCATATTCTCCTGCAGGCATGCGCCTATGGAGAATGGCCACACCGCGGCGGTGAATGGCGCACACATAGCAGATACCTATTCTTCCGTCAGGCTCCGAATCTGTGCAGCGTTGGGGGGTTACAGTATTAGCTAATCACTCCCATCATTCCTGTGTTAGCATATGGGGAGTGATTAAGTTGGAGCCTAGACGCCAAACACAAACTTTTCCTACTGTGAATAATAAATATCTTAATAGATAAGATAAATAATCAAACGTGAGTTGTCTGACTGAAATGGAGCGAAGCCAGGGGGCAGTCTGGCAGGCAACTAGAGGTGCGTTGCTTCAGTCAGGTGACATAAATCAGGTGACATAAATCAGGTGACATATCAGGTGACATACTTTACTTGCCACAACCAGCCACAGCACTCATCCACCGCATTAGGCGGTCTATTTAAGCAGAGGGAATCCCATACCTCTCTGATTCCTAACTGCTACGCAGTAGTAGAATACTGCCTCAGACCCGAGCATCTTGACCTTGACCCATGGTCTTCATCCAATTCTTACATATCAGTGAATAGATCAAGAACAAATAACTATCATGTGTCAATGCTGCTACAATAGAAAATCTATGAACCCTCAATGATGGCATTCTTAACTAACAGTTACCTTGGCTTTATATTTTCATATTGCTAAATTGTCGTCAAGGTGTGTCAGAGTATATGATAACAGGAGCAATCTAACAGGAAATCTGCCAAGGACGCTGATTTAATCCTCTACATGACCTTATCCTCTCTAGTCTTAAGAAGAACACGTGTTCACGCAAGTCTGATAAATCTTGTAAAGACTTCTGAATTATCATGGCTAAGAATAAATACTGCTTTCTGTTCCTTCTCCTCTATGATCAAACGCCTGCATCTCTCTTCAACCCATCTGACGACACCCTCGCTTACAACAATGGTTGGAAATGCATGGCGAGATCTCCTCAAAGCTTTGCCATCCCTGCCAGCGCTGAGGCCTAACATCTGGATGCTGTCTCCCGCACTCTCTAAAGAGTGACACCGCTACGAGTGCAACACTCCATCATCCATGCTACTCATGCTATCTTGGACACCACAAAAAGGAATATTAACTCAAACAGCATCTGCAGCCTGATGTTTTAATATGTAATCTCCGCTGCCTAATTCCTTTGTTGCATGTCAGATCTCGGAGACCATCTCGTCTTGCTTCGCCGTGCCTTCGTCCCCTCAAGTGGTGAGGACACAATGTGGACAAAGCCAATAGATTCATTGCACCCTAGTGTTGGCATATATCGCGCTCCTGTCCATCCTGGGAGAGGGATCCCTCACATGTGGCTCTCTCTGAGGTTTCTACATTTTCCCCTGTTTATAGGGGTTTTTCCGGTAGTTTTTCCTTACTCGTGTCGAGGGTTAAGGACAGGATGTCGCACTCGTTAAGCCCGATGAAACGAATCGTGTTATGTGAACATTTGTTATACAAGCAAAACATGTGAGTGAATAATGTGTATGTGCTTTGCAGCCTGATTATATTATTGCATTTCAGGTGGTTTGCTGGGCTTAAAGTGTTAAATTCTGGTGCATATGTGCCAAGTTCACTATATCCCCTCACTAGGAAGTATATTCTCCTGCAGGCAATGCACCTATGGAGAATGGCCACGCGGCGGATGGCGCACATAACAGGTCCACTAGGTAGCATATTCTCCAGCAGGCGTTGCCCCTATGGAGAATGGCCACACCGCGGCGGTGAATGGCTCACACATAGCAGATACCGGTCCATACGTCAGGCTCCGACTATGTGCAGTTTTGGGGGGTTACAAGTATTTGCTCATCACTCCCATCATTCCTGTGTAATTATATGGGGGAGTGATTAAGTTGGAGCCTAGACGCCAAACACTAAATCTGTTGTAATAAATAAATTACATGATCAAACGTGAGTTGTCTGACAGAAATGTGGCGACGCCGGCGAGCTAGTTCTGGCAGGCAACTCGAGCGGCGCTGCGCCAATCATGTTACGCACATCATGTGACATACATCATGTGACATACCTCAATCTCCACAACCATCTATAATACACACCCACCTTATCAGGTGGTCTATTTAACCAGTTCGACATTTCCCATCAACCCCTCTTGCGAGTTGTCTGACAGAACTGGGGGATCTGGACCCACTCCAGAGAAAAATTCAAAACTCTTGTAAACACCCTAAATAACCAACCCACCTTCATTAGGGTAGAACCAGAAAAAAGTGACACACACTGAAGACTTTAATAAAAAGAGGGAACTTGGTTGTTAACTGCTGCATTGCACACAATAAAATACTGTTTAGGGCATATCCTTTTTAAAGCCATATTTTCTTTAGAGTTAAATTTGGGTTAGGGTTAAAGTCATCTAAACTAGCAAAATGTTGTATGTGCAGCTTGTATAGAGATGACTGAATACTAAAGATGTAAATACACAGGCATGTTTGATTCTCAACTGATCACTACAAATGTATTAGTTCACACACAATTCACTAAATATGGTCCAGAACTCACTATCATGTATCATACAGTGCTACAGGTTAGTCATTTAGCACAATTCTCTGATTAAACTCAAATTTAGTTGGAATGATTCTAAATCGGTTAATAAAAGGAGGGATTGATCTTTTAATAATTTCTTTTTCCAGTGCGTACTCCATTGTTTACATGAAAATAACACCGACAGTTTCTGCGATTCTGCTGAATGCAGGGGTAAATTATGTACTTTTTACTCTATTATAGTGATTTGAAAACTGTAGTGGTTAATTTGCAGGTTGAGACTCTCCAACTATACCACCAAGATTCAGACTAATAACGTTAAATATTAACCACAAAAACAATAGGTGTCTTAATACCCAATGAGATAAGATATTGTTAGGTGGAAGTAATTATGTCAATGTTGTTAACTGAGAAAGACATAAAGGGCTGTTTTCTAGGGATAAACAGATGTGGTTTATTATTTTAAGTGAATGTACTTAGTGTGGTAGGTGCTGCTATTTATTTCAATGTCGTCCCAGTGACTATGGTTTGGGCAACACTGGAAAGTAATATACTCATGCACTTTAGTATTGTTTTATTAAGAGATTGTGGTCATACTGTACAACCCAACATTCGTTCACCAGTTGTATTATTCACAAAATTCTAAGCCTCTATAGAGACCAACAAAAATTGCCATTGCCGACTATATTTCAGGTCGACAAGGCGGGAATTGGTTAAAGTTTTCAACTAGCAATAATCACGCCTCAGTTTGACCTCATAGGCTACGATACTGCCACTGCGAAGGGATGACGAGGATGATTTGCAGAGGGGTGGTCTAAAACATCTGCACAACCCTGTGCTAGGGTTTGTCAGTGCATATTGGGACCCCAAACTAAGTGAAACCAGTTTTGTTAAGGTGGCTATACTGTTACTCGTCGTTTTTGATCATTAATAGCCAGGTCAATTTATCTGAGATAGAGATAAAGGGCTGTTTTCTAGGGATAAACAGATGTGGTTTATTATTTTAAGTGAATGTACTTAGTGTGGTAGGTGCTGCTATTTATTTCAATGTCGTCCCAGTGACTATGGTTTGGGCAACACTGGAAAGTAATTTAGCTCATGTACTTTAGTATTGTTTTATTAAGAGATTGTGGTCATACTGTACAACCCAACATTGGTTCACCAGTTGTATTATTCACAAAATTCTAAGCCTCTATAGAGACCAACAAAAATTGCCATTGCCGACTATATTTCAGGTCGACAAGGCGGGAATTGGTTAAAGTTTTCAACTAGCAATAATCACGCCTCGGTTTGACCTCATAGGCTACGATACTGCCACTGCGAAGGGATGACGAGGATGATTTGCAGAGGGGTGGTCTAAAACATCTGCACAACCCTGTGCTAGGGTTTGTCAGTGCATATTGGGACCCCAAACTAAGTGAAACCAGTTTTGTTAAGGTGGTTATACTGTTACTCGTCGTTTTTGATCATTAATAGCCAGGTCAATTTATCTGAGATAGAGATAAAGGGCTGTTTTCTAGGGATAAACAGATGTGGTTTATTATTTTAAGTGAATGTACTTAATGTGGTAGGTGGGGCTAATTATTTCAATGTCGTCCCAGTGACTATGGTTTGGGCAACACTAGAAAGTAATTTAGCTCATGTACTTTAGTATTGTTTTATTAAGAGATTGTGGTCATACTGTACAAGCCAACATTGGTTCACCAGTTGTATTATTCACAAAATTCTAAGCCTCTATAGAGACCAACAAAAATTGCCATTGCCGACTATATTTCAGGTCGACAAGGCGGGAATTGGTTAAAGTTTTCAACTAGCAATAATCACGCCTCGGTTTGACCTCATAGGCTACGATACTGCCACTGCGAAGGGATGACGAGGATGATTTGCAGAGGGGTGGTCTAAAACATCTGCACAACCCTGTGCTAGGGTTTGTCAGTGCATATTGGGACCCCAAACTAAGTGAAACCAGTTTTGTTAAGGTGGCTATACTGTTACTCGTCGTTTTTGATCATTAATAGCCAGGTCAATTTATCTGAGATAGAGATAAAGGGCTGTTTTCTAGGGATAAACAGATGTGGTTTATTATTTTAAGTGAATGTACTTAATGTGGTAGGTGGGGCTAATTATTTCAATGTCGTCCCAGTGACTATGGTTTGGGCAACACTGGAAAGTAATTTAGCTCATGTACTTTAGTATTGTTTTATGAAGAGATTGTGGTCATACTGTACAACCCAACATTGGTTCACCAGTTGTATTATTCACAAAATTCTAAGCCTCTATAGAGACCAACAAAAATTGCCATTGCCGACTATATTTCAGGTCGACAAGGCGGGAATTGGTTAAAGTTTTCAACTAGCAATAATCACGCCTCGGTTTGACCTCATAGGCTACGATACTGCCACTGCGAAGGGATGACGAGGATGATTTGCAGAGGGGTGGTCTAAAACATCTGCACAACCCTGTGCTAGGGTTTGTCAGTGCATATTGGGACCCCAAACTAAGTGAAACCAGTTTTGTTAAGGTGGTTATACTGTTACTCGTCGTTTTTTGATCATTAATAGCCAGGTCAATTTATCTGAGATAGAGATAAAGGGCTGTTTTCTAGGGATAAACAGATGTGGTTTATTATTTTAAGTGAATGTACTTAGTGTGGTAGGTGCTGCAATTTATTTCAATGTCGTCCCAGTGACTATGGTTTGGGCAACACTGGAAAGTAATATACTCATGCACTTTAGTATTGTTTTATTAAGAGATTGTGGTCATACTGTACAACCCAACATTCGTTCACCAGTTGTATTATTCACAAAATTCTAAGCCTCTATAGAGACCAACAAAAATTGCCATTGCCGACTATATTTCAGGTCGACAAGGCGGGAATTGGTTAAAGTTTTCAACTAGCAATAATCACGCCTCGGTTTGACCTCATAGGCTACGATACTGCCACTGCGAAGGGATGACGAGGATGATTTGCAGAGGGGTGGTCTAAAACATCTGCACAACCCTGTGCTAGGGTTTGTCAGTGCATATTGGGACCCCAAACTAAGTGAAACCAGTTTTGTTAAGGTGGTTATACTGTTACTCGTCGTTTTTGATCATTAATAGCCAGGTCAATTTATCTGAGATAGAGATAAAGGGCTGTTTTCTAGGGATAAACAGATGTGGTTTATTATTTTAAGTGAATGTACTTAATGTGGTAGGTGGGGCTAATTATTTCAATGTCGTCCCAGTGACTATGGTTTGGGCAACACTAGAAAGTAATTTAGCTCATGTACTTTAGTATTGTTTTATTAAGAGATTGTGGTCATACTGTACAAGCCAACATTGGTTCACCAGTTGTATTATTCACAAAATTCTAAGCCTCTATAGAGACCAACAAAAATTGCCATTGCCGACTATATTTCAGGTCGACAAGGCGGGAATTGGTTAAAGTTTTCAACTAGCAATAATCACGCCTCGGTTTGACCTCATAGGCTACGATACTGCCACTGCGAAGGGATGAAGAGGATGATTTGCAGAGGGGTGGTCTAAAACATCTGCACAACCCTGTGCTAGGGTTTGTCAGTGCATATTTGGACCCCAAACTAAGTGAAACCAGTTTTGTTAAGGTGGCTATACTGTTACTCGTCGTTTTTTATCATTAATAGCCAGGTCAATTTATCTGAGATAGAGATAAAGGGCTGTTTTCTAGGGATAAACAGATGTGGTTTATTATTTTAAGTGAATGTACTTAATGTGGTAGGTGGGGCTAATTATTTCAATGTCGTCCCAGTGACTATGGTTTGGGCAACACTAGAAAGTAATTTAGCTCATGTACTTTAGTATTGTTTTATTAAGAGATTGTGGTCATACTGTACAAGCCCAACATTGGTTCACCAGTTGTATTATTCACAAAATTCTAAGCCTCTATAGAGACCAACAAAAATTGCCATTGCCGACTATATTTCAGGTCGACAAGGCGGGAATTGGTTAAAGTTTTCAACTAGCAATAATCACGCCTCGGTTTGACCTCATAGGCTACGATACTGCCACTGCGAAGGGATGACGAGGATGATTTGCAGAGGGGTGGTCTAAAACATCTGCACAACCCTGTGCTAGGGTTTGTCAGTGCATATTGGGACCCCAAACTAAGTGAAACCAGTTTTGTTAAGGTGGTTATACTGTTACTCGTCGTTTTTGATCATTAATAGCCAGGTCAATTTATCTGAGATAGAGATAAAGGGCTGTTTTCTAGGGATAAACAGATGTGGTTTATTATTTTAAGTGAATGTACTTAGTGTGGTAGGTGCTGCTATTTATTTCAATGTCGTCCCAGTGACTATGGTTTGGGCAACACTGGAAAGTAATATACTCATGCACTTTAGTATTGTTTTATTAAGAGATTGTGGTCATACTGTACAACCCAACATTCGTTCACCAGTTGTATTATTCACAAAATTCTAAGCCTCTATAGAGACCAACAAAAATTGCCATTGCCGACTATATTTCAGGTCGACAAGGCGGGAATTGGTTAAAGTTTTCAACTAGCAATAATCACGCCTCAGTTTGACCTCATAGGCTACGATACTGCCACTGCGAAGGGATGAAGAGGATGATTTGCAGAGGGGTGGTCTAAAACATCTGCACAACCCTGTGCTAGGGTTTGTCAGTGCATATTTGGGACCCCAAACTAAGTGAAACCAGTTTTGTTAAGGTGGTTATACTGTTACTCGTCGTTTTTGATCATTAATAGCCAGGTCAATTTATCTGAGATAGAGATAAAGGGCTGTTTTCTAGGGATAAACAGATGTGGTTTATTATTTTAAGTGAATGTACTTAGTGTGGTAGGTGGGGCTATTTATTTCAATGTCGTCCCAGTGACTATGGTTTGGGCAACACTAGAAAGTAATTTAGCTCATGTACTTTAGTATTGTTTTATTAAGAGATTGTGGTCATACTGTACAAGCCAACATTGGTTCACCAGTTGTATTATTCACAAAATTCTAAGCCTCTATAGAGACCAACAAAAATTGCCATTGCCGACTATATTTCAGGTCGACAAGGCGGGAATTGGTTAAAGTTTTCAACTAGCAATAATCACGCCTCGGTTTGACCTCATAGGCTACGATACTGCCACTGCGAAGGGATGACGAGGATGATTTGCAGAGGGGTGGTCTAAAACATCTGCACAACCCTGTGCTAGGGTTTGTCAGTGCATATTGGGACCCCAAACTAAGTGAAACCAGTTTTGTTAAGGTGGCTATACTGTTACTCGTCGTTTTTGATCATTAATAGCCAGGTCAATTTATCTGAGATAGAGATAAAGGGCTGTTTTCTAGGGATAAACAGATGTGGTTTATTATTTTAAGTGAATGTACTTAGTGTGGTAGGTGGGGCTAATTTATTTCAATGTCGTCCCAGTGACTATGGTTTGGGCAACACTGGAAAGTAATTTAGCTCATGTACTTTAGTATTGTTTTATTAAGAGATTGTGGTCATACTGTACAACCCAACATTGGTTCACCAGTTGTATTATTCACAAAATTCTAAGCCTCTATAGAGACCAACAAAAATTGCCATTGCCGACTATATTTCAGGTCGACAAGGCGGGAATTGGTTAAAGTTTTCAACTAGCAATAATCACGCCTCGGTTTGACCTCATAGGCTACGATACTGCCACTGCGAAGGGATGACGAGGATGATTTGCAGAGGGGTGGTCTAAAACATCTGCACAACCCTGTGCTAGGGTTTGTCAGTGCATATTGGGACCCCAAACTAAGTGAAACCAGTTTTGTTAAGGTGGTTATACTGTTACTCGTCGTTTTTTGATCATTAATAGCCAGGTCAATTTATCTGAGATAGAGATAAAGGGCTGTTTTCTAGGGATAAACAGATGTGGTTTATTATTTTAAGTGAATGTACTTAGTGTGGTAGGTGCTGCTATTTATTTCAATGTCGTCCCAGTGACTATGGTTTGGGCAACACTGGAAAGTAATATACTCATGCACTTTAGTATTGTTTTATTAAGAGATTGTGGTCATACTGTACAACCCAACATTCGTTCACCAGTTGTATTATTCACAAAATTCTAAGCCTCTATAGAGACCAACAAAAATTGCCATTGCCGACTATATTTCAGGTCGACAAGGCGGGAATTGGTTAAAGTTTTCAACTAGCAATAATCACGCCTCGGTTTGACCTCATAGGCTACGATACTGCCACTGCGAAGGGATGAAGAGGATGATTTGCAGAGGGGTGGTCTAAAACATCTGCACAACCCTGTGCTAGGGTTTGTCAGTGCATATTGGGACCCCAAACTAAGTGAAACCAGTTTTGTTAAGGTGGTTATACTGTTACTCGTCGTTTTTTATCATTAATAGCCAGGTCAATTTATCTGAGATAGAGATAAAGGGCTGTTTTCTAGGGATAAACAGATGTGGTTTATTATTTTAAGTGAATGTACTTAATGTGGTAGGTGGGGCTAATTATTTCAATGTCGTCCCAGTGACTATGGTTTGGGCAACACTGGAAAGTAATTTAGCTCATGTACTTTAGTATTGTTTTATTAAGAGATTGTGGTCATACTGTACAAGCCCAACATTGGTTCACCAGTTGTATTATTCACAAAATTCTAAGCCTCTATAGAGACCAACAAAAATTGCCATTGCCGACTATATTTCAGGTCGACAAGGCGGGAATTGGTTAAAGTTTTCAACTAGCAATAATCACGCCTCGGTTTGACCTCATAGGCTACGATACTGCCACTGCGAAGGGATGAAGAGGATGATTTGCAGAGGGGTGGTCTAAAACATCTGCACAACCCTGTGCTAGGGTTTGTCAGTGCATATTGGGACCCCAAACTAAGTGAAACCAGTTTTGTTAAGGTGGCTATACTGTTACTCGTCGTTTTTGATCATTAATAGCCAGGTCAATTTATCTGAGATAGAGATAAAGGGCTGTTTTCTAGGGATAAACAGATGTGGTTTATTATTTTAAGTGAATGTACTTAATGTGGTAGGTGGGGCTAATTATTTCAATGTCGTCCCAGTGACTATGGTTTGGGCAACACTGGAAAGTAATTTAGCTCATGTACTTTAGTATTGTTTTATTAAGAGATTGTGGTCATACTGTACAACCCAACATTGGTTCACCAGTTGTATTATTCACAAAATTCTAAGCCTCTATAGAGACCAACAAAAATTGCCATTGCCGACTATATTTCAGGTCGACAAGGCGGGAATTGGTTAAAGTTTTCAACTAGCAATAATCACGCCTCGGTTTGACCTCATAGGCTACGATACTGCCACTGCGAAGGGATGACGAGGATGATTTGCAGAGGGGTGGTCTAAAACATCTGCACAACCCTGTGCTAGGGTTTGTCAGTGCATATTGGGACCCCAAACTAAGTGAAACCAGTTTTGTTAAGGTGGCTATACTGTTACTCGTCGTTTTTTATCATTAATAGCCAGGTCAATTTATCTGAGATAGAGATAAAGGGCTGTTTTCTAGGGATAAACAGATGTGGTTTATTATTTTAAGTGAATGTACTTAATGTGGTAGGTGGGGCTAATTATTTCAATGTCGTCCCAGTGACTATGGTTTGGGCAACACTGGAAAGTAATTTAGCTCATGTACTTTAGTATTGTTTTATTAAGAGATTGTGGTCATACTGTACAACCCAACATTGGTTCACCAGTTGTATTATTCACAAAATTCTAAGCCTCTATAGAGACCAACAAAAATTGCCATTGCCGACTATATTTCAGGTCGACAAGGCGGGAATTGGTTAAAGTTTTCAACTAGCAATAATCACGCCTCGGTTTGACCTCATAGGCTACGATACTGCCACTGCGAAGGGATGACGAGGATGATTTGCAGAGGGGTGGTCTAAAACATCTGCACAACCCTGTGCTAGGGTTTGTCAGTGCATATTGGGACCCCAAACTAAGTGAAACCAGTTTTGTTAAGGTGGTTATACTGTTACTCGTCGTTTTTTATCATTAATAGCCAGGTCAATTTATCTGAGATAGAGATAAAGGGCTGTTTTCTAGGGATAAACAGATGTGGTTTATTATTTTAAGTGAATGTACTTAGTGTGGTAGGTGCTGCAATTTATTTCAATGTCGTCCCAGTGACTATGGTTTGGGCAACACTGGAAAGTAATATACTCATGCACTTTAGTATTGTTTTATCAAGAGATTGTGGTCATACTGTACAACCCAACATTCGTTCACCAGTTGTATTATTCACAAAATTCTAAGCCTCTATAGAGACCAACAAAAATTGCCATTGCCGACTATATTTCAGGTCGACAAGGCGGGAATTGGTTAAAGTTTTCAACTAGCAATAATCACGCCTCGGTTTGACCTCATAGGCTACGATACTGCCACTGCGAAGGGATGACGAGGATGATTTGCAGAGGGGTGGTCTAAAACATCTGCACAACCCTGTGCTAGGGTTTGTCAGTGCATATTGGGACCCCAAACTAAGTGAAACCAGTTTTGTTAAGGTGGTTATACTGTTACTCGTCGTTTTTTATCATTAATAGCCAGGTCAATTTATCTGAGATAGAGATAAAGGGCTGTTTTCTAGGGATAAACAGATGTGGTTTATTATTTTAAGTGAATGTACTTAGTGTGGTAGGTGGGGCTAATTATTTCAATGTCGTCCCAGTGACTATGGTTTGGGCAACACTAGAAAGTAATTTAGCTCATGTACTTTAGTATTGTTTTATTAAGAGATTGTGGTCATACTGTACAAGCCAACATTGGTTCACCAGTTGTATTATTCACAAAATTCTAAGCCTCTATAGAGACCAACAAAAATTGCCATTGCCGACTATATTTCAGGTCGACAAGGCGGGAATTGGTTAAAGTTTTCAACTAGCAATAATCACGCCTCGGTTTGACCTCATAGGCTACGATACTGCCACTGCGAAGGGATGAAGAGGATGATTTGCAGAGGGGTGGTCTAAAACATCTGCACAACCCTGTGCTAGGGTTTGTCAGTGCATATTGGGACCCCAAACTAAGTGAAACCAGTTTTGTTAAGGTGGCTATACTGTTACTCGTCGTTTTTTATCATTAATAGCCAGGTCAATTTATCTGAGATAGAGATAAAGGGCTGTTTTCTAGGGATAAACAGATGTGGTTTATTATTTTAAGTGAATGTACTTAATGTGGTAGGTGGGGCTAATTATTTCAATGTCGTCCCAGTGACTATGGTTTGGGCAACACTAGAAAGTAATTTAGCTCATGTACTTTAGTATTGTTTTATTAAGAGATTGTGGTCATACTGTACAACCCAACATTGGTTCACCAGTTGTATTATTCACAAAATTCTAAGCCTCTATAGAGACCAACAAAAATTGCCATTGCCGACTATATTTCAGGTCGACAAGGCGGGAATTGGTTAAAGTTTTCAACTAGCAATAATCACGCCTCGGTTTGACCTCATAGGCTACGATACTGCCACTGCGAAGGGATGACGAGGATGATTTGCAGAGGGGTGGTCTAAAACATCTGCACAACCCTGTGCTAGGGTTTGTCAGTGCATATTGGGACCCCAAACTAAGTGAAACCAGTTTTGTTAAGGTGGTTATACTGTTACTCGTCGTTTTTTATCATTAATAGCCAGGTCAATTTATCTGAGATAGAGATAAAGGGCTGTTTTCTAGGGATAAACAGATGTGGTTTCTTATTTTAAGTGAATGTACTTAGTGTGGTAGGTGCTGCAATTTATTTCAATGTCGTCCCAGTGACTATGGTTTGGGCAACACTGGAAAGTAATATACTCATGCACTTTAGTATTGTTTTATCAAGAGATTGTGGTCATACTGTACAACCCAACATTCGTTCACCAGTTGTATTATTCACAAAATTCTAAGCCTCTATAGAGACCAACAAAAATTGCCATTGCCGACTATATTTCAGGTCGACAAGGCGGGAATTGGTTAAAGTTTTCAACTAGCAATAATCACGCCTCAGTTTGACCTCATAGGCTACGATACTGCCACTGCGAAGGGATGAAGAGGATGATTTGCAGAGGGGTGGTCTAAAACATCTGCACAACCCTGTGCTAGGGTTTGTCAGTGCATATTGGGACCCCAAACTAAGTGAAACCAGTTTTGTTAAGGTGGTTATACTGTTACTCGTCGTTTTTGATCATTAATAGCCAGGTCAATTTATCTGAGATAGAGATAAAGGGCTGTTTTCTAGGGATAAACAGATGTGGTTTATTATTTTAAGTGAATGTACTTAATGTGGTAGGTGGGGCTAATTATTTCAATGTCGTCCCAGTGACTATGGTTTGGGCAACACTAGAAAGTAATTTAGCTCATGTACTTTAGTATTGTTTTATTAAGAGATTGTGGTCATACTGTACAAGCCCAACATTGGTTCACCAGTTGTATTATTCACAAAATTCTAAGCCTCTATAGAGACCAACAAAAATTGCCATTGCCGACTATATTTCAGGTCGACAAGGCGGGAATTGGTTAAAGTTTTCAACTAGCAATAATCACGCCTCGGTTTGACCTCATAGGCTACGATACTGCCACTGCGAAGGGATGAAGAGGATGATTTGCAGAGGGGTGGTCTAAAACATCTGCACAACCCTGTGCTAGGGTTTGTCAGTGCATATTGGGACCCCAAACTAAGTGAAACCAGTTTTGTTAAGGTGGCTATACTGTTACTCGTCGTTTTTTGATCATTAATAGCCAGGTCAATTTATCTGAGATAGAGATAAAGGGCTGTTTTCTAGGGATAAACAGATGTGGTTTATTATTTTAAGTGAATGTACTTAATGTGGTAGGTGGGGCTAATTATTTCAATGTCGTCCCAGTGACTATGGTTTGGGCAACACTGGAAAGTAATTTAGCTCATGTACTTTAGTATTGTTTTATAAGAGATTGTGGTCATACTGTACAACCCAACATTGGTTCACCAGTTGTATTATTCACAAAATTCTAAGCCTCTATAGAGACCAACAAAAATTGCCATTGCCGACTATATTTCAGGTCGACAAGGCGGGAATTGGTTAAAGTTTTCAACTAGCAATAATCACGCCTCGGTTTGACCTCATAGGCTACGATACTGCCACTGCGAAGGGATGACGAGGATGATTTGCAGAGGGGTGGTCTAAAACATCTGCACAACCCTGTGCTAGGGTTTGTCAGTGCATATTGGGACCCCAAACTAAGTGAAACCAGTTTTGTTAAGGTGGTTATACTGTTACTCGTCGTTTTTGATCATTAATAGCCAGGTCAATTTATCTGAGATAGAGATAAAGGGCTGTTTTCTAGGGATAAACAGATGTGGTTTATTATTTTAAGTGAATGTACTTAGTGTGGTAGGTGCGGCTAATTTATTTCAATGTCGTCCCAGTGACTATGGTTTGGGCAACACTGGAAAGTAATATACTCATGCACTTTAGTATTGTTTTATCAAGAGATTGTGGTCATACTGTACAACCCAACATTCGTTCACCAGTTGTATTATTCACAAAATTCTAAGCCTCTATAGAGACCAACAAAAATTGCCATTGCCGACTATATTTCAGGTCGACAAGGCGGGAATTGGTTAAAGTTTTCAACTAGCAATAATCACGCCTCGGTTTGACCTCATAGGCTACGATACTGCCACTGCGAAGGGATGAAGAGGATGATTTGCAGAGGGGTGGTCTAAAACATCTGCACAACCCTGTGCTAGGGTTTGTCAGTGCATATTGGGACCCCAAACTAAGTGAAACCAGTTTTGTTAAGGTGGTTATACTGTTACTCGTCGTTTTTGATCATTAATAGCCAGGTCAATTTATCTGAGATAGAGATAAAGGGCTGTTTTCTAGGGATAAACAGATGTGGTTTATTATTTTAAGTGAATGTACTTAGTGTGGTAGGTGCGGGCTAATTATTTCAATGTCGTCCCAGTGACTATGGTTTGGGCAACACTGGAAAGTAATTTAGCTCATGCACTTTAGTATTGTTTTATTAAGAGATTGTGGTCATACTGTACAAGCCCAACATTGGTTCACCAGTTGTATTATTCACAAAATTCTAAGCCTCTATAGAGACCAACAAAAATTGCCATTGCCGACTATATTTCAGGTCGACAAGGCGGGAATTGGTTAAAGTTTTCAACTAGCAATAATCACGCCTCGGTTTGACCTCATAGGCTACGATACTGCCACTGCGAAGGGATGACGAGGATGATTTGCAGAGGGGTGGTCTAAAACATCTGCACAACCCTGTGCTAGGGTTTGTCAGTGCATATTGGGACCCCAAACTAAGTGAAACCAGTTTTGTTAAGGTGGTTATACTGTTACTCGTCGTTTTTGATCATTAATAGCCAGGTCAATTTATCTGAGATAGAGATAAAGGGCTGTTTTCTAGGGATAAACAGATGTGGTTTATTATTTTAAGTGAATGTACTTAATGTGGTAGGTGGGGCTAATTTATTTCAATGTCGTCCCAGTGACTATGGTTTGGGCAACACTAGAAAGTAATTTAGCTCATGCACTTTAGTATTGTTTTATTAAGAGATTGTGGTCATACTGTACAACCCAACATTCGTTCTCCAGTTGTATTATTCACAAAATTCTAAGCCTCTATAGAGACCAACAAAAATTGCCATTGCCGACTATATTTCAGGTCGACAAGGCGGGAATTGGTTAAAGTTTTCAACTAGCAATAATCACGCCTCAGTTTGACCTCATAGGCTACGATACTGCCACTGCGAAGGGATGACGAGGATGATTTGCAGAGGGGTGGTCTAAAACATCTGCACAACCCTGTGCTAGGGTTTGTCAGTGCATATTGGGACCCCAAACTAAGTGAAACCAGTTTTGTTAAGGTGGCTATACTGTTACTCGTCGTTTTTGATCATTAATAGCCAGGTCAATTTATCTGAGATAGAGATAAAGGGCTGTTTTCTAGGGATAAACAGATGTGGTTTATTATTTTAAGTGAATGTACTTAGTGTGGTAGGTGCTGCTATTTATTTCAATGTCGTCCCAGTGACTATGGTTTGGGCAACACTGGAAAGTAATATACTCATGCACTTTAGTATTGTTTTATTAAGAGATTGTGGTCATACTGTACAACCCAACATTCGTTCACCAGTTGTATTATTCACAAAATTCTAAGCCTCTATAGAGACCAACAAAAATTGCCATTGCCGACTATATTTCAGGTCGACAAGGCGGGAATTGGTTAAAGTTTTCAACTAGCAATAATCACGCCTCGGTTTGACCTCATAGGCTACGATACTGCCACTGCGAAGGGATGAAGAGGATGATTTGCAGAGGGGTGGTCTAAAACATCTGCACAACCCTGTGCTAGGGTTTGTCAGTGCATATTGGGACCCCAAACTAAGTGAAACCAGTTTTGTTAAGGTGGCTATACTGTTACTCGTCGTTTTTTGATCATTAATAGCCAGGTCAATTTATCTGAGATAGAGATAAAGGGCTGTTTTCTAGGGATAAACAGATGTGGTTTATTATTTTAAGTGAATGTACTTAGTGTGGTAGGTGGTGCTATTTATTTCAATGTCGTCCCAGTGACTATGGTTTGGGCAACACTGGAAAGTAATATACTCATGCACTTTAGTATTGTTTTATTAAGAGATTGTGGTCATACTGTACAACCCAACATTCGTTCACCAGTTGTATTATTCACAAAATTCTAAGCCTCTATAGAGACCAACAAAAATTGCCATTGCCGACTATATTTCAGGTCGACAAGGCGGGAATTGGTTAAAGTTTTCAACTAGCAATAATCACGCCTCGGTTTGACCTCATAGGCTACGATACTGCCACTGCGAAGGGATGACGAGGATGATTTGCAGAGGGGTGGTCTAAAACATCTGCACAACCCTGTGCTAGGGTTTGTCAGTGCATATTGGGACCCCAAACTAAGTGAAACCAGTTTTGTTAAGGTGGTTATACTGTTACTCGTCGTTTTTGATCATTAATAGCCAGGTCAATTTATCTGAGATAGAGATAAAGGGCTGTTTTCTAGGGATAAACAGATGTGGTTTATTATTTTAAGTGAATGTACTTAGTGTGGTAGGTGCTGCTATTTATTTCAATGTCGTCCCAGTGACTATGGTTTGGGCAACACTGGAAAGTAATTTACTCATGCACTTTAGTATTGTTTTATTAAGAGATTGTGGTCATACTGTACAACCCAACATTCGTTCACCAGTTGTATTATTCACAAAATTCTAAGCCTCTATAGAGACCAACAAAAATTGCCATTGCCGACTATATTTCAGGTCGACAAGGCGGGAATTGGTTAAAGTTTTCAACTAGCAATAATCACGCCTCGGTTTGACCTCATAGGCTACGATACTGCCACTGCGAAGGGATGACGAGGATGATTTGCAGAGGGGTGGTCTAAAACATCTGCACAACCCTGTGCTAGGGTTTGTCAGTGCATATTGGGACCCCAAACTAAGTGAAACCAGTTTTGTTAAGGTGGCTATACTGTTACTCGTCGTTTTTGATCATTAATAGCCAGGTCAATTTATCTGAGATAGAGATAAAGGGCTGTTTTCTAGGGATAAACAGATGTGGTTTATTATTTTAAGTGAATGTACTTAGTGTGGTAGGTGGGTGCTAATTATTTCAATGTCGTCCCAGTGACTATGGTTTGGGCAACACTGGAAAGTAATTTAGCTCATGCACTTTAGTATTGTTTTATTAAGAGATTGTGGTCATACTGTACAACCCAACATTGGTTCACCAGTTGTATTATTCACAAAATTCTAAGCCTCTATAGAGACCAACAAAAATTGCCATTGCCGACTATATTTCAGGTCGACAAGGCGGGAATTGGTTAAAGTTTTCAACTAGCAATAATCACGCCTCGGTTTGACCTCATAGGCTACGATACTGCCACTGCGAAGGGATGACGAGGATGATTTGCAGAGGGGTGGTCTAAAACATCTGCACAACCCTGTGCTAGGGTTTGTCAGTGCATATTGGGACCCCAAACTAAGTGAAACCAGTTTTGTTAAGGTGGTTATACTGTTACTCGTCGTTTTTTGATCATTAATAGCCAGGTCAATTTATCTGAGATAGAGATAAAGGGCTGTTTTCTAGGGATAAACAGATGTGGTTTATTATTTTAAGTGAATGTACTTAGTGTGGTAGGTGCTGCAATTTATTTCAATGTCGTCCCAGTGACTATGGTTTGGGCAACACTGGAAAGTAATATACTCATGCACTTTAGTATTGTTTTATTAAGAGATTGTGGTCATACTGTACAACCCAACATTCGTTCACCAGTTGTATTATTCACAAAATTCTAAGCCTCTATAGAGACCAACAAAAATTGCCATTGCCGACTATATTTCAGGTCGACAAGGCGGGAATTGGTTAAAGTTTTCAACTAGCAA
>JBAMIH010000323.1:0-25844 GCA_038501795.1 Pseudopleuronectes americanus | reverse complement strand
AGCTTCTAGATCTCAGCAAATACAGTGGTTAACACGTCAGACAAAGTAAATCAAGGCCTTTCCTCTATTTTGCTTATTCCCTGACATCTAGGGCAACAGGATATACTCCATCTGATTATGAAGATCATGACTAAATAGAAATGATCATAAGCTTCATGGAAGCTACTAACTAGAGTGGAGCTTGTTGTCTTTGACATCCTGTCTGTCTTTACAAGAAAAAGCGTTACAATATTACGTGATCTACATTTTTAAATAAAATAAATAGATAAAATAATAATACTGCAGATCACTGGGTTATAAGATGATATTATATAACTCTATTACTTTCATGAAGTTGTCTTAGTTCCAAAACACAAAGCACAACGTTTCTCTTGTTTAGAGAAAACGCAAGTGTGTAATATTAACGTGAATAGACAGCTAATAGCCTGACAACAGAAATTTGAGGTGAGTTGTATAAGCTGTGGACGGGATGACGCTAAGTCTACCCAAACAGGAAGCTAACTGTGTGTAGCCTGAGCTAACAGTTGTAAGGATCCTGGTTTGATTAAAATGTTTTAGATATAAATATATCTGTATTATGACTGGACTTCTGATGGTATATCGTTATAATTCTGGTGTAACACAACAGGCTTCATCTGACCGCTTCCTCCTCTGCTCCTCACAGCAGCTCGTCCTGACACGACCCCGTGTTTTCAACCCTCTCTCTCTCTCTCAAACACACACAACCCCACACACAGATAAACTAACGACTGCTTCTGTTTACATCTGATCCGATACTTAAGTACAACACGTAGGTTTGATGGGTCCTTACCGAGAGCTGACTTATTCCCCGAATCCCCTTCATCTCCCCTCTCTCCTTCACTCAGGACGATGAAGCAATATGGCCGGCCTTCAAAGTGCCCTACCCAGAATGCACAGCGCCACCGTCCCTCGCCAAAGTACCGCGGAGCCATCGAGAACGCGCCCTCTGCTGGAACGGAGGTGAAAAGACCCGAAGTAAACCATGTGCTTAAAATAAGACCTTTCTACACGATACACGGATTTAACTCTAATTTAACTCCAAAGTTACTAACAGCCTTATTATTATATGACTGATATGATTAATAAATAATATAAATAGAGACAGGTTAGAAATTCAAGAGAAAAGTTGAATAAGTTACTGAAGAAAATTGGATTAAACATTTTACCAAAATAAAAGCAGTGTGTACAATCATATGTAAATATTGTATTATAGTTAAATGTTTCTTTAACTATATGCATATATTATATTGAGATTATTCCAATTATTATTATGATATAATACTACTACCACCAATACTACTAATAATAATAATAACAAAAATGTATTTTATTTTCTCAGTTGTACTTCCTGTCGTTTCCTCTTGTGCTCCCCAGTGCGCATGTGCCTCACCCCACACGTGCAGTAAACGTAGTGACTCCTGCATGTGAACTCGGCGCTGAAACTTTTCCTCATCGCAGTAAACTATTATCCACGAATCGAACCTTTCTTCTCGTTTCCTCTTCATCAGCGCGTGAAACAACAATCCTCCGTGAAGCATTTCGCCGAGAGGGCCGGAACAGCAGAAAACCACTTCACCATGGTGAGTGTTAGCACTGAATGAAGCCCCACGCTAGCTCACCAGCTAACCGTTAGCACGCCAAAGTGACCAAGCTGCACGGCGAACTGAGCTGAAGCTTAAAAACTACACGCTAGCTCACTTGATGAAGCGTTTCATTGTGGTAACGTGGTTGTGTTGTTGTGTTTATCATCGGCAGACTGAAGCTCAAGTGAACCCGAAGGCCTACCCGCTGGCCGACGCCATGCTGACCAAGACCATCCTGGACCTGGTGCAGCAAGCCTCCAACTACAAGCAGCTGAGGAAGGGAGCCAACGAGGGTGAGCTGACAGAACTACATCCTACCAGAATCTGACTATCAGAAGCTCGTTATATGATCATCTGTGAAACGTGGTGGTCCCACATGTTGACCACTGCTTCAACAAACACAACCACGTTGCGAGTCTTCAAGCAGACATTGTAAGACTGCAACTGGTCATTTATCAATTATGATTGAATGGAAAAATATCTATTTTATATCAGTTCTGTCAGTAAAAGTTAAAGTGTCTGGACAACGAACCAGTTTTATGACAAATGTATTTCTGTATAAAAATCCAAATACAGAGTCAAATATATGTGGTTAATCTACACTGTACTAAAGCAATACAGTGCACAGCATCAACATGCTACATTGATATCTGTGATATCCCAGTGATTTTCCTGGTTGTGGTCAGATCCACTGCATTGGCCTGATATGAACCTTTCAGACTTGATGATATCACTGTTTGTTTGATGAAATGAAAACCCTACATAACAAAGCAGAAAATAAGGATTTGTGTTTATTTCACATATAAATAACTGAAAATCCTTATTGGTCTAGTTGTGATTTATGTGTTCAGCCAGAAATAACCCGGAAACTGGGGTTGTTTGGAGAATCGCTTCTAAATTCAATGGAGAGCTGTCAATGAAGGCAGTGTGTCCTAGTTGCTGAAATGTTGATGCTAAAAACCTCTTCTTCTTCTCTTCCAGCCACTAAAACCCTAAACAGAGGCATCTCCGAGTTCATCGTGATGGCTGCTGACGCTGAACCTCTGGAGATCATCCTCCACCTGCCACTGCTCTGCGAGGACAAGAACGTCCCGTACGTGTTCGTCCGGTCCAAGCAGGCCCTGGGCCGGGCCTGTGGGGTCTCGCGCCCCGTCATCGCTACCTCGGTCACCATAAAGGAGGGATCTCAGCTCAAGCCCCAGATTCAGTCTGTTCAGACGGCCATTGAGAGACTGCTGGTCTGAGTTCTGTCGCACTGTCGTCTCCTGAAGGAAGAGGAGAATTTATTGTCCTGTGTTCTGTTTGATTTAAAACAGTTGTAATGCATGGAGAAGAGATAATGGTGTACTTTTGATTTTTAGGACAATGCATTCACTTCTGTTTCACTTTGCATTGACATAACTTGGTTCTTAATAAAAGCCAATTTTTTTTGTACGTAAACCTGGTGACTTGTCCATGTCGTTTTTCATGTTATATTCACTTTTTTCTCATGCCTGATATAAACCTGTTAACTGTATCAGAGGTAGCCTAAATCAATTATGATTAATATTACAAGTGATGAATTTGTGTTGCAGCCAAATACAACAGGAAGGAATTTCCCCTGCAGACTTTGGGGCCATGTTCTTCTGGCAACAAAATCAGAATCACTGTTGTCTGTTTGAAGTTGGGTGTAGAAATGTTTGCTATTAACTTACAGCCTCCCTTTTTATGTCTATTTAGAATACAATATTAACTTCATCATACATAACATGAAAATAACTGGAGCAGTAACATTATTACATGTAATTTGGCAGACCCATTTATCCAAAGTAACTTACAATTAGTACATCTATGAGAGGCCATATAGGGATTCAGTATCTGGCCCAAGGACACTTTGGCACGCAGATGGGGCAGAGTGAGAATTGAACCACCAACCTTTTAATACTCAGAGCCTTTAGTGAAGGTTACCAGTGTACAAATGCTTATTTTATGTAGATTTTGTCGCATGCTGTAATCTTTTTGAGGAACTTTCATCAGTTTAATACAACAAACTATTAAGGCCATATCGAAATAAATAACCATATGCTATATAATAAGTTTTAAATTAAAAAGTCAAAATATTACAAGAATAAAGTAGTAGTTTAAGGTTAAGATAGTCGTATTACCAGGAAAGTCTCACTTTTTAGGAAAAAAACAATAGTATTATAATGTATGACTATTTTCTCTTAATATTATTTAAACTCCAGGGGAACAGCAGGGTTATCGTATGGTATTTTCAGCGTGTTTTCGGTCTATATGTTTTAGGCCAGCGGAACAAATAGACCAGACGCCGAAAGCATCAGATTTGCAGATGCCGATGTGAACAGCACAGTCGAGTAACATGGGGGCGGCGCTTCTGCGTCCGGGCTGAACCCATAGACTGTATATATAAAGGGCTGAACCCGACGTAACTACTTCTGAAGCCTGTCCTCCCGGTTCCACACCTCCACTCTTACCGTAGTGTTTAAATAACTTTACTGCAGCTCTTGAACATCCCCCAATCCCCTCTCTCTCTCTCTCTCTCTCTCTCTCTCTCTCTCTCTCTCTCTCTCTCTCTCTCTCTCTCTCTCTCTCTCTCTCTCTCTCTCTCTCTCTCTCCTCTCTCTCTCTCTCTCTCTCTCTCTCTCACACACACACTGACAACGGAGACATCCAGCTCTTTCCGCACAAAAATTAGTGATCCCTGTGTCTTGCGCAGTGAACTTTGGACTTGGCTTGAACTCAATGGAATCGAAGAGGCAACATTCAGCCATGTCTGATCCCCCTGTTGTCATTTGGGAAGACGAAGTCACAGAGCTGCTGACTTACAGCGCCCTGGTGCCGCGCCTGGAGGAGGCTCTGGGTCACTTCTCCAGGGGGGACAGCGCTGAGGTGATCCAGCCGGTGCGCACCACAGTGGCCCTGCAGAAACACCGCGGGTACGTCTGCTCGTCTTCACTGGAAATCAACCATTAACACTTTGCGGTTGCTGTTAACACCTATCCACTTGCACAGGTTCCTGGGGCTGATGCCTGCCTACATGGAGAACCTTGGAGTCCTGAGCACAAAGTTTGTGTGTTTCTATAACAGGGAGGCTGGCTCCACTCTGCCAGCCACTAATGCCACAGTGGTGCTGCTGGATCCAGAGTATGGGAATGTCAAAGCTGTGAGTAAAACTGGCCCATGCATGAGTGACTCTGATAAAAAGATGAAAACCAGAGCTGAGTGCAAACCTCGGCCAAGGCCAATTTTCCTCTTACCACAGTTGGATTCACTAGATTGTCGTAAAATTGCTCACACACATTATCTGTTTTGTGTGAGCGTAAACCGGGAGTATAACGTCCGGTTTTCAAAATAAACTGTTGACATGTAGCCTATACAAAATGCATACTTGAATAATGATATCTTGGATTAAATCCACAAGAAGTATATATCGTCTTACCAGTGTCATTGTTATGAATAGCATTTTGACAGTGTCAAAATAGTCACATATTTTTAGCTTCAAGTAGCTAATTTCTGGATACTTCAAAGTACTTTATAAACACTTAAACATAAACATCAGAGAGACTGATATGCCTGTGTTCAGGACTTTTCTGACTACCTACATACTGAATATTACATTTTTTTTACTGTATAGTCCAATATGTGTACAATCAAATCAGTTCATTTCTGGATATTTCAAAGTACTATAAAAACACTTTGCTTAATAATTCCAGAGAGAGACTTCTCTGACTACCTACATACTGAATATCAAACATTTTAACTGTATAGATTTGCAGATTTTTCAATGTAAAGTCCAACATGTGTACGATAAAATCAGTTCATTCCTGGATATTTCAAAGAACTGTAAAAACCCTTGTGTGACTTTTTTAAATAATATATTTTTCTATAACAATTCTACAACCTGCAGGTCATTGATGGAGAGGTCATCACACGCATGAGGACAGCTGCAGTCTCTGCAATCTCTGCCAAGGTACAGTGTCAGAGGGCAACAGATTGAACCGTTAGGCATCCGGGTCAGCCCAGATTCCACGGGCTGACCCGGGGGTTTAGCATCATTTTATTTCTGAATTTTTTTTTAAATGATCAATTTAAGCTATTATTGTGATGACCAGTAGGTAATTTGTAAACCAAAGTCATCCAGAAGCCATCCCCTTTAATTAACTGCCAATTCTGACATCCCCTATGAGAGAGTGCTTTGTGTGTAGATAGAAAATGTGTGTGTGTCACATGTTCATGCGACAAGCATACAAGCACACAAATTGCCTGCTGGTTAGGACACACCTTGTTCAGGTTACAATATAAGAAAAGGAAACAGATACAAAGGTTAAGCTGTCTAAGTCCCTTCCCTTTTCAAAGCTTCAGTTCTCAGGGGGTTGCCTGTGTTTTATTGTTGCTCCATTCTTCTAACTTTGACTCTATTGGATTTTCCATTGTTTGTTTTCCTTGTGCAGTTGCTGATGCGTCCAGAGGCAGAGGTGCTGGCCATCCTGGGGACTGGCATCCAGGCCCTGAGTCATTACAATGTCTTCACTGAAATGTTCTCCTTTAAACAGGTACCGTTAGAAAAATTTTCCGGACAACATACAAAAATATAACACATTATAAGAGTGTACTAGCTGTCAATCACACTGGACCCATGCCCCAGCGGATTCTGTGATTTATCATTTATTTGATTCTAAATGGGACCACAATTTACTACATGAGCATCATGCTGTATTGAAGGAGACTTGAACCTATTGATCGAGACTATTCACTCCTTAGGGAAAATGTTTACTGACATAGATCAAGTGAGAGGTAGGATTGACCTATAGAGTCGCCTTCTGCTGGTCATTTGTTAGACTGCAGGTGTCAAGCCGTTCCTCGGATGCTTGTTTATATACAGTCTATGATTCATTTCCAAGTTTAGATTTGAGCAAAGTGTAAGATTCCAAACCAGCCCGAGCACTGAAATCAGATTTGACCTCCACTCCAGGGCTGGCCAGTGTGTTTAGGCTTTTCATGTCCATAATGATGTCCTACATTTTAGCTTTCTGAATCAGTACCGTTGAAAAGGAGTTCTGTGATTGATTGGTGTACTGTGTGTTAGTTTTCTCATTGTAAACTGTTTCACTTGCCCTGTTTCTTCACCCCAGGTTCGTGTGTGGAGCCACTCGAAAGAGAGCGCCGAGAGGTTCAGGGACTCGGCCCGGGGTCCTGTGAGGCTTTGTGTCTCAGCAGAGGAGGCGGTGAGGGGAGCGGACGCCATAGTGACAGTAACCAGATCTACTGAGCCGGTACTGTTTGGTCAGTGGGTCAAACCAGGAGCCCACGTGGCAGGTGGGAAGAGAGAATTAACACATTAACAGAAATAAAGAGGAAATATGTGAGATTAGCACCAATAAAAATGACCCAAGTTTTGTACATAAACTGTTTCTCTCCTGTTGCTGAGCAGCGGTTGGAGCCTGTAGGCCCGACTGGCGGGAGCTGGATGATGTGTTGATGAAGGAGGCCGTGGTGTACGCTGACAGCAGAGAGGGAGCAATGGCCGAGTCCGGTGACGTCCTTCTCTCCGGGGTCAGTCACTTATTGACTGATGTGTGTGTTATTGGTTTCCTTGGCAGAATCTGATTGTTGATGTCCGGTTTTCAGGCGGAGATATTTGCCGAGCTTGGAGACGTTATTAATGGGACTAAACCCGCTCACAGGGAGAAGACCACTGTGTTCAAATCCCTCGGTAAGTTCTACCTTATGTGCGTCTCTAAATCCATATCATGTTAAAAGTATTTTTCGGTGTCAGGACAGGTTTTAAATATGTTTTCATGGTATTCTGTGTGGCTGAAGTGATTGTTTTTTTATAACAGGAATGGGAGTTGAGGATGCAGTGTCTGCCAAGCTGGTGTTTGACCAATGGAAAGCCAAACACAGCCAACAATGAAGTAACCTTGTTTCTCAGTCTGTGGTTTTTACCCGTGCGTCACACAAGCTGAAGTCCTAATGTATAACCTGACTGATCATCAACATAGAACTGTATATTTAAAGCTGCAGTAACAAGCCGATAGATCATATTGTCACTCAACAGAACAGTCATAATTTCCTAAGCATGTTAATGTTTTTTTTTATAGCATCAAGTGACCAAAACGTAATACTTGAATATATATATATATATATATATATTTTATTAAAACTATGACAGAAACCCTGTTTAAGGAAGTCAAAGTATTCACATACTTTGACCTTTTTAGTTTGTCCAATCTTTATATAGTCTACGAGATGTGTTAACATTTGCTATTTAGCTTTGAACGCCACTATTTCCTAATATTGTATGTACTAAATAAAATTTGTACATACTTCCCTGTACTATTCTGTGTTTGGACAAAATATATGAAAACACAACAGAGCATTTTCCAAGAATTTATTTGCATAAAAAAAAATCTGCATGTTACTATATGAAAATTAAACCACATTTAGCAGGAAATCGGAGTGTGCCCTCCCTACGTGCCGTTGAAACACTAATACGAGTCCAGATTTAAAGTGGTTGAACAGGGCCCCTATACAGTTTGATCCATGCTCATTTCATAATAAAAGTCATCTGCTGAAGGTCGCATTGTACAACAAAGACAGTAAAATGAGAAACAACCTTTGAGTGCTGATACGCTGGCTCATAAAACATTGATAGATGGGGTCACAAGAGCATGGTTGCACGCCATTATGCAAACAATATGAGTGTCTTTTACTTAATTAAAAGCCTGAGTGTTCAAAGCGGGTTTAGAGCAAAACATTTGCAAAAATGTGAAATGATAACCTTAACATATAAATAGACAATGAGCCAGCACAACAGCTGTGGCAGCACTGCACCTTCACATGATCAAAACAAGTCAAAAAACATTGTCTTCATTTAACACGTAGTGAGAAGAGAGACATGTATTCATCTAGCAAGCTTTTAGGAACAAAACAAAATAACTAATAACTCTGTATTTGAATTAATACTTCTCTTAGCAGCTGCTATGACGACAGCGCTGTGAGTCAATTTAATAATTTCAGGGTTAAAACATTTCTTCATAAATGACATTAAATGCAGTTTAAAATAAAAGTAAAAGGAAGAAAAAAAAATGACATTTTAGTGTTTATGGAGTGACTACACAGTGATGACCGTTGACTGGGTTTTGGCAGCACCTCAGTCTCATCAGATGACTCGTGTAAACAAAACGGTCCGTCAATCAGCCGACACTTAAAAAAAGGAGAAATTTGAGCTTCTAAAAAACGGTATCGGAAAAGTTATAATTTCATTAAGGCAGCAGAAATATCTCGTGTAAGGGATAGAGCGCAGTGCAGGACCTCCTTCTGAACTAGAGTTAAATCTACGGTCATGTCATGATAAATTCACGTTCAAGTAGTGTTTCTTCACAATGTGTTTCTTCTACAATCCTCCTAACTCGTTAATCAATCCCAGATCCCAAATCGAATCCTCCCCCTCCCACATTCCCCCCAAAGGCCTGTAGCAAAATTACTTAATTCCTGTCTATCTGAAAGGGCAACACAGATTTAAGAAACCACAGGTCAGACCTGACTGAGAACCACCAGCGCTCCTTAAATCTGTGACGTTCTTTCAGATGGAAGTCTGGTCTACCAGAGCTTCTCCAAACGCAAGGACACAGGGATTGAACAGATATCTGGGGTGAACCCCGATATCCTCGTCTTCCCTCTGAGTGGGCGAGTTCTGACTGAAACCGTATTTTCTGCTCCACCTGCGGCCCTCCTTTACAAGATTTTGCACTTCCTCCTCCTCTTCTTGACGGGTGGGGGGCACAGCACCGCCCTGATGGCTTCGTCAAACACCGTCTTAAGGCCACGCTGTGTCAAAGCTGAGCACTCCAGATACTTCACTGAACCTGGTGGCAAGAGGGGAGCGAAACAAAAAAAACAACAATTCAGCAATTAGATGGATGATCCTAAAGTTCAGAAGTATTTTATATATAAATGCTATAAAAAAACTACATTTAAATTCACAACATCCACATTTTAAGATAATCAAGATGAACCATTAATTGTTCCCTGAGAAATCAAGGAGAAAGCTAAAAAAACGCCTTAACTCACAATGTTAACGTCACTGTGCTCTGTCACTACCATCGGACGCTGCTTGAATGAGTAAGATGTCATTTCATGCTTGTGTGTGTGGCGGTGGACGTGATGAATTACACATTGTCTCCTGCCTCCACTATGTGTCATTAGACACCATTCACCAAACATGCATTTCATCGCTTTGTAGAACTTTCAGACCAGACCATGAATATTTCATGTAAATGGGATGATTGCGAAATGAGGCTTACTTTCTGTTGCCAGCAGGAAGCAAAAAATAACTCCATCAGTTTGAAATATTAACAGTGTGCAGTCTTGATTTGAAAATTGGATTAGTGAACGTGCTGTGCTTGAACTGACTTATTTCTTTAGCCATGGCCAGGCCCTGAGGGTAGATGATGGGCGCGAGTTTCTTCTCCTTGAGCTTTTCGATCGTGTCCTTGTCGTCTCTCAGGTCCAGCTTGGTGCCCACCAGGATGATGGGTGTGTTGGGGCAGTGGTGTCTCACCTCGGGGTACCACTGCAGGAGGGGGGGGGGACAGAGTCAGAGGCGGCAGGATGCAGATGGACTGTGTGGAATGTGGGCGTGTTGCTACAAGAACAGCTTTTTTCCCTCCGTTTCCTGGTTGTCATCCAAACTCGACTTGGTTTGACCTTTGAGGAACTCGGAGACTCAACCTTCCACCCACAATGAACAGTTCACAATGTCAGTGTTACGATGTATAACTTTTATTTCTGTAGTACTTTTAAAATTGAGATAAAAAAATATATATAGTTTTTATGGCTGTAAATTTACATCAAAGAGAACATTTGACATGTTTAGTCCGCATTTGTATTCATTTTGAATATTTTAAAGCAAATCTCTTGATGTTTCTATATTTTACTTTCAGAGCTATGTCTGAAAAATGGAGAAAAAAAATTGAAATCCTGGTGAGGGGCCAAAATGCCACATCTGGATCTGTGAGTCAGTTCTTTCTCCGCCCAAGCTGATCACATCATGAAACTTTATGGAAAACAGATCATGAGTATTTGGGAATTGGGGACAGAGGCATTAAAATGATCCCTCACTGGCAAAGGCAACACTTTGAAAGATCAGGCTGTTCTCACCTTGGCACGGACGTTTTCAAAGGAAGCTGGACTGACGAGAGAGAAGCAAATCAGAAACACGTCCTGAGGAAGAAAGAGGACACCATTAGTCGTGACATCAAAAGAGACATACTTTTAATAAAAGAGTGAAGCTTGATGTTTGTGTTCTAAAAATGTGATTTTAAATAATGATGAGAATTAAAAGTTATAAATTAAATCAAAACGATTCACAAATGTAGCTCTGGGCTGGTCTTGTTGGTAAAACACAAACTGACTCCCACTTTCAGCTCCCTGCAAGTCTCTGGCACAAAGACCAGTTTGTTGGTCAGAGGACAAAGAGGCCAAACAAGAGCTCCCTTTCACTTCCTTCAGCCGTCCTTCAGGCAGTGTATAGGTACTGTGGATACAAGGCTCGTCTCTGCTGCGTGCACAGACTCTGCCCTAAGTAATCCAGGCCAGTGAATAACTCCAAATCAACGTAAAACCAGCATCCAGGCCAACATTGTCTGGCTGATACTGGTCTGTGCAGGACAGCAGACAGAGGCAGGCAGTTGTTGCTACGAGTGTTTGTGTGTGTGTGTGCAAATGAAAAAAGTGTACACATACTGTCTGTGGGTAGGAGAGTGGCCTGAGTCTGTCGTAGTCCTCCTGTCCTGCTGTATCCCACAGGCCCAGGTTGACTGGTTTCCCATCAACCATCACATTGGCAGAGTAGTTGTCGAAGCTAAAGGAAGAAAGGTGAATATTAGGTAATAACAACTTGTGTAGAAAAAAAAGTGGCTATACACGTAGAAGACAAAGATGATAGGTTGGAAAGACTTGTTGATAAAGACAGATGCTGGTATCAGTATGCTGTAAACAAAGTTAAGTCCTGCGTCTTGCATGCTCTACCAAGACACCCCCCCTCGCTTATATGCTCTGCACATTTTCCTGTTGATGTCAAAACGTCGGACTTGGACAATCTCCTGCTGCGTTCTTCATATGCGAAATACATAATCCGAAAAAAAGTCTGGACCAAATTGCAGTGGGCAAATCCATGTCTGAAAACGGCTTATGACACATCAAATCTTCATGTTTGAGATGGAGATGCAGATTTTGATCATTTGCTTCCTGCTTCCTGCCTGGTGGGCGGGCTCTGTCCCCTGTACATCGCTACATTTCAATCTCTACGACTCATATAATCATGAGAGGTGTGTCTGTGTGTTACTTACACGGTGGGGATGTACTCTCCAGGGAAGGCATTGGTAGTGTAGCTGATGAGCAGGCATGTTTTACCCACAGCCCTGGGAGGAGAAAGACAAGAGTAAGAAAATACAATGATACAAACTGAAGATTACACTAATGGATAAATGGTTATTGACAAGGAACAAGGAAATAAACCTTTAACTTTATTGTGGGTGTAGCCTCTATAATTCTATCTTTATTTCAAGAGTGTATGTGCAGTCTATTGCCTCGTATTAAATATTTAACCCTTCAGGAAGTTAGAGTTAAGATTTTAAAAGCTTTTTTTTGTTTAAACACGACTGATCAATAACATCTCGGACTATATATACATTATAACGTCATCCATCCCTGAACTGACACAGCCAGACCAGGGACCCCCAATATTACAAAATTATTGCTTTTAGATGTTTTATTACGGGAACGGTACAGAATTTAGGACCAAAATATTCATACATTGGGTCAGTGTGTTAGTTATAAAGGAAATCACTGTGAATATAAATGAGTCCCTTCTTTTGCCGGGGACCCCCCTCAAGGACCCCGGACCCCCCCTTTGAGAAACCCTCATGAATCAAAACTGTGAATACTATAATGTTTTTAGTTTTTTTGTTATCTGTTGTCTTACATGATATTCTCAAGTTGGCAGCTGCTCTCTTGGCAATGTATACATATTTATTGATATTGTGTTGTCTGGCTATTTGTTTATTGTTGTCGTATTCTTTCTTTTGTGTATTTTAAGAGCTCTTCCTCTTGCTTCTACGTGAGGCTGGCCCTACTTGTGATTCTATAGTTTCAATGCTCTTTATTCTTAACGTATGCACGTCACTTACAAATAAAGTAATAAAGAAAAATACTTTTAATCTATAAAAAATCTTTGAGATAAGCGTTCCATTCTTCAGTATATTTCAAAATAAAACGAAACAAAGCTGCTTTTAATAGTTAGACTTTGCACTACACCTCGAGAGAAAACGATTTTATCATGAACCAGATTAACTAAAATTCAAACAAAGCTTTTACACGTTTGATCCATGAGAAGTAGTGGTGCGTTCGATTGTCGTTATTCCAGTTTGTAATAAAATAAATAACTCCTGTAGTCGACAGAGGATTATTCAGATATGTTATTGTTGGTGAATTCGATATGAAAGTGACTGAGCTCTGCTGTTTTGATGAAGTTGATCCGAGGCTAAAAACAGATGATCGGTGCAAACAACACCCCACACACACTAACACAGAACACAGCAGATATTTATCTCTGGTTAAATCCAGGACACGCTGAGCTCCCTCCATTCAAATCGAACCGGGGCGTGTGGATCAATCTGTGTGACCCAGCTGAACCGGAGAGCCGGGACACAACAGCAGCTGTCGCCCATGTCGGCTTGTTATCCACGGCCAACTGTTGGGAGCCCGGGGTCCAACAGCCCGTCGCCGACCGAGCCGAACAAACCCCGCACATTTTCCTAACAGCATCGATCGAAGTGAGGATTGAATAAAAATGCCAGCTCGACTCACCCGTCCCCCACCACCACACACTTGATGGCCTGCATCGGACCGGCTCGGTGTGCTCCTCGGTTAGCTTAGCGTGCTAACAGATAAGGCCGTCAGCCCCGTGTGGCCTGGAAAGTACAGAGCGAGAGGAATAACGGGACAGCGACCGGAAAGTTCAGATATGTTCGTCTGGGCGGAGGTTATCCGGTTTGAGTCGTCTTCTCCTCGGGGACAGGAGACTCCGAAGCGCCGGGGCAGTGGACCAGGCAGGGAAACACCCGGGAAGACAAGAAACAACTAGTTTGGAGACAAGATGGTCAAGATTGAGGGAGAGAAAAAACGCCCTCAGTGAGAGAAGCTGCAGCTCCCGAGATCCCTGAGAGTCACATCCGGTCAGAGAGGAGCGTCCAAACCCGCCACCTACCGGCGACAACAGAGAACCGCTTATCCACTGGTTATCTATGGTTATTATCCATACAGTACCCATCATCTACTGGTTATTATCCACACAGTACCCATCATCTACTGGTTATTATCCACACAGAACCCATCATCTACTGGTTATTATCCACACAGAACCCATCATCTACTGGTTATTATCCACACAGAACCCATCATCTACTGCTTATTATCCACACAGTACCCATCATCTACTGGTTATTATCCACACAGAACCCATCATCTACTGGTTATTATCCACACAGAACCCATCATCTACTGGTTATTATCCATACAGTACCCATCATCTACTGGTTATTATCCACACAGTACCCATCATCTACTGGTTATTATCCACACAGTACCCATCATCTACTGGTTATTATCCACACAGTACCCATCATCTACTGGTTATTATCCACACAGATCCCATCATCTACTGGTTATTATCCACACATAACCCCTCCTCTATACTGGTTATTCTCCACACAAAACCCATCATATACTGGTTATTATCCACACAGATCTGTGAAGTTGTGCCACACTGGTTAATGTAGTGATGTTTTAAAAAACATGGAATACAGCAATTCAAATTTGGTGAATAACAAAAATAATCATATCAAGCATAAGAGCTCAAACAATTCTTATCTTACCTCAATTAATATTTAGACTTAATATATCCCTAACAAAGGCCTATACTTCCAAGGTGCTATAAAAAAATACATTAGCCTAAAACTTTGTAGGTTATAATTTATTTTGTAATAAATAAGTAATGATAATGCATCGGTGTGTAAGAAGAATTTTAATGTTGCACTTGATCGAAGTGCTGCAGCCCTACAAATGCAGTATCAATGTATTTCTATCAATAATCCATTAAAAACGACATGGTGGTGAAAAGAGCTATTCTGTTGATTTGTTTTTGTAAAATTCTGAAACGTGTAGGATCAGAACTCTTGAATGACTTTGAATAACTGTTTTGCTTCTTCACGCCTCAGTTTCCTTGTGTCCACTAGAGAGCAGTATAGTACAGTGTTATGAAAAGATTAGAAACCTCCCTGTCTTCATATCGCTGCCTTTTAGTCTCCAACCATCATCTCTGTAATGGTTTTCTTCCTCCATCAATTAATCACTGGCTCCATGGCAACCACTCAGTCCAGCATCCTCTCTCTCAGAAACACACACTCTGACACACACACACACACACACACACACACACGCACACACACACAACCTTGACTCTGGATTATGTTATTGGGGGATTTTTCCAGCAAACAACACATTAACTGGATAAACGTCACCATTAAGTGGGGGGTGAAAGCAGGGGAGAGGGATTAATGAGGGATAAACAGGCCTTTCGTTGCCACATCAGGGAGGCTGTAAAACACAGTGGAGTCACTGCAGGACCCCGGGACGTCCAACTGGGGAAAGCCATTAAAGAGGAACGAGGCGTATACAACATATTGCAGAATGAGGAGCATAGCTGCTTTGGCTTTTTAAATGCTATAAATACAACCAAACATCCAGTTGTGACTAGTTCCTCTTATAATTGTTTCCCCTGCTGTTCGTTTTAAGAAGCCAGAACTTCTTTAAGAGAGTGTTTGTTGGTGTGGCCTTGTTGTGCAGTGTCTCTCCTCTACAGCCGCCCTCACGCCCTGAGTCTGCATGCGTCTTCCATCAAACCGCAGTTCAAACATTTCCTCGGATCATTATGTGCCACCATTAGTCCTCTAAATAATCACAGGGATTTAATGACCCCTGTCATGGTTGCTCTCTCATTTGCATTGGAGTCGGATTGACAGACTGCAGGCAATCTGCGCTCAAATGCCCTGAATGTGCTCTGTAATGTTATCACTCACAATACGAGTCCACAGGATGTCCGCTCTATAACTGAATGGGGAGAGAGCAACAAAGAGTGAAAGCTGAAAGATGAAAATAGGTATTTCCCCTGAATGTCATCAATGTGGCTGAACTGAGCACAGAAAAGCAGATGGCGGGACACAGCTGAGGCTTCTGCTACTGCTGCTGTTATCTCTGCTATCCACACGACCAATGTAAGCCTATATACTTCAGTAATAAGATCATGTAGATAACTGGTGCTGCTATGAATCATTCAGTGAGGATGGGATGGATTTCTGGAGTTTATCTGTACATAAGCAGCACAGACTGATCGGGGCGTTGCAAATGTGCATTTGGTATAAAGAAAATATTAGCATCCCATGTAGGTCTTAACATATTATACGTATATACTCATGATTGCATAAAAAGCTTTCATTCCAAGGTTCCAACGTCACTTTGTCATGACGCTGGACAAGTGGACAGTACAACAGAATTACATTGAATCAAGCTCACAAATAGTATTCAGAATGCTAAGTAGGTATAGAATCCACCTGAAGTTTAAAAAAAGTAGTTATTTGTATATATAGTGTATAACAGAAAATGCACATATTGAATAAGTAGATATATTAGATGTAAACAGACCTGAAAATCTATGCACATGTTGTATGACACCCCACATACACAGAGAGTGTATTGCACACAGTGTTCTTGCTGAAGAGAGGGGAGTCTGATTCCCCCCTTCCACGAAACCTCTAATTTCCACTGCATGTCAAGCCCTGACAGGAGGATGCAGAGTTTACTCCAGGTTGGTTTCAGGCAACTGTGTTTATTTGACGTCGGCAGCAGATCTAAAACTGCTCTTTTGAAGAATTCCTCGAACTGCAACAAACAGTGACATGCAACATATGTGGAGCTTTAGTCATGAGATAAAAAAGGGACTTCTGTTTGAGTGATCACATCGGGCCTCATCTATTCACAGAGCGATTTTGTCTCCTGAAACAATCAGCCATGAGTCAGTGTTGCCATCAGATTCAGAGCGGTGAGTCACGTGCTGCTGCTCTCGGAAAACATCAGCAAAAGTCACAGCACTTTGCTCCGAGTTGGAAAGATGTTCCCACACATTTTTCTCCCCATTCTGTGTGTGTGTGTTGCTCTTTCTCCAGTTTCTCTCCACTCTCTTCACCATTGTGAGAAAGGAAGTGTGTCACTTTCTGGTGTGTTTGCATCAGCAGGAATGTGTGTGAGACTATCTCACGTGGTTTTCACAGGATTCAGGATTTCTCAGGCTCAAACAAAAAATGAAATTTGCAGTATAACATCTCATCACCGGAACACTCTGATACAGGTAAGGTGATAAAGTGTGGATGCTGTTGAAGTAACATCACTTGTCGGCTTATGTGTCAAATAGAAACACAGACATAAAGTAATTAGATAGTGTAACACCCCCACCCTCCTTATCCCACTTGCTTGTCTGTTGTGTATAAAATTGAAATATTTGTCCGTCTGTTATGAACAACTAATAAAAAACTGTAATAAATATATATATATAATACATGTTATTGTATTGTTTAAGTATCACGTTCAAGGAACCAATGTTTCACCATTTTGATAAACATCCACAAGACAGTACTATTGAATAATCAGCCCTGTCTCGATAGAAATAAATCAGAATGGCTCAACATGTACCTCATTATAACAGTATGGGTCATGAAGCAGCTTATCTGCTCACAATGTGGCTGCCGCACGAATGTGGCCCAGTGTTGCTCTGCGGATGAATCCGGTTCCATGCAGCACAGGGTCATTTCCTTGCTGAAAAACAAAAAGGCTTAGAGAAGAGTGGGTGTGAATTTGTGATGGATTCTGGGAGTGTGTTTATCTGCCAGAGCATGGAACTCTATGAGGAGCAGGATTCGTTCTTTCAGATTCCACTGGTTATTTTGATGACTGTGTTCTTCACATGTGAAAGGCAAATTTTAGAAAATGTCCACACCCAATTTTCTGCTCGTTTTCTAGAGTTCATGTCTGAAAACGACTTTAGTCATGTGAGGATAAAGTTTGTAGGCTACAGAAGATAAAAATCCACATGCTGTGACTTCAACAGGCTGTCAAAGATACTAAAGAACAAGATAGTTCAACACGCTCTATAATGTTCTCTTTCTTTTTGTTAAATGCTTCCAAACAAGTGATGAAGTATTGCAGAATGCCGCTGAGAGAAATAGTTTTGTGAAATAACATCTTAACTTGATTATGCACTGGATTTGTCTTGACAAAGACGTAGCAGCAGACTGATGTATCATCCTACAGCTCAGAGTGTGTGTTTGTGCGCCCAACTGTAATCAGACCGTGCCACATAAACACAAGAGCTTGAGGTCTGTTCATCCATCCACTCCCTGGACTTGTGTATGAGACGCAGTGATGTGGTTGACACGTGCTGCCTCGCAGAAACCCGCCAACAGCGAACATCAAGAGCCTTCATGCAGTATTTTCTGCTGGCTTGTAAAGTCAGACCTAATTTAATTTCAGAGCTGGTAAAGATAGCGTCTGACGAAAGTTGTGTCTATGCTTCAGAAATTTATCAGCGAGGCTGAGCCTTACTTTTACTAAACTTTTTCCCTTTAAATCCAGAGGCAATTTGAAATGAGATCTCTTAACTTTGAGCCAGAAGATATTTTCTCTTATTAGATAAATGCTTCATTTCCAAATGTTCTTAATCCTGGTAAACACAGTGCACATTGCTAACAGATAAATTAACTCAACAGTTTTATTGATTAAAGGGAAATACTTGTACTTGTCTGATGACGAGAGCTTGACTCCACCCAATGTCGCACTAAAACTGGAAGTGGAGCCTCTTCCTGTTCTGGTCCGGACATCTGAATAATTATTCCCAAAACCGACAGCCTTTTCCTTCCTATACGCAAACCCCTTTTCCTTTTTGTGCACATGCTGAGAAGAGGCCGAGAAGTTCGAGGAAAAGAAGGTATGCCATGGAGATGTCATGTGCTCAATGAACGCCACAAGTTTCACGTCATACTGGATGAAATCAACTATGTTTGGTTCCTCGCTGCAGGTGGGCCTCTGAGGGAGTGCGAACAGGAAGTTATGGGAACATGCTGCAAATTAATTGTAACTACCAAACACTGTGGAGTCAGAATATGTTTATGCCCGGAGCCTGAGAGGGGAAAAACAAGTGGAACCATGAATGTTCTATTTATAGGAAAGAGTGGAAAAGTTGTTTTGACAGTATGTTGCTATCTGTTGGGAGTTGAAGACTTAGGGAGAATCATGGAGGAAAGGCTCTTTCAGTATTTATGTCCCTGAAGAGAGCAGCGTTTGGATCCCTAACGGCACATGTGATCAGATGAGGACATTGAAGCTCTGTGTGACACTTATATTTTGAGGTAATTAAACCACGGCAACCATATGAGACTTGGCCATCTCATCCTTTCCCCACGGAGTAGAACTGAACATGCGTGTATAAGCAGGTATGCTTAGTACCCAGCCCCACCGAGAACGCCCAGTAGACAGATGGGTCAAAAGCAGAGGTTACATTTCCCTACCTGCATGAGTGTGGGATAAATAAAAAATGCATCTGCATCTACTTAATTTATTTCCAGAGTTAGGGTTAGAAAGAGTAATAAGAAGGCCATTTTTCATTAAAGACAAATTGTACGCAGTGATGGTTATCAAGAAAAAGCACAGATCACTGATCATTTCATATTTTCTTATCATTCTTCTTTTGAACTTGAACAATTTAAAAACGTACAATTTTAAAATTGAGATATATCACAAAATGAAATAACTAAACAATCTAATTTTGAATAGAGGCATTATTGCGAACTTGAGTTTAATAGACAAAAGGAAAAAATAATACTCTCATGAGGTCTCAGTGCCTAAACTGAATGAGCATTAAAAGTATGATCTGGAGAGAGCGGTTACCGTAATGACTCTACAAGACAGATGGTGTCCAGACGATAGCACGTTTATTCATCACAACAGATGTTTTTTATTTGAGCACCACTTCCATTTACAGTATTTAGTTGCATTGTATATGTAGCGTACTTATGTTGCTAGTCTGAATATTTTGAAGACTATTTATAATGAAAATGTTGTTTTGGTGTCTCATTTACGTCTTTACTGCAGAAATGAACAAGCGGGGAAAAAATCTGTCAAACAATCAACAAACTATCTCTTTCATACATGATGTAGCCCAGAAAGACTGAGGAGTGAAAATGTGTGAACAGAATGTTTGTTCCATACAGTGGTCATTTGCAGTGAGTTAACATAGTTAAACAATGCAATGCTGGACACCTCCACATAGAGACTTGTTTTGCCTTTACATCACATGCCCACGCTAATACACGTAGTGGATTACATGAATTGTGCAGCACTTGTAAGAACAAAAGAGAAAAACAATCTCTTAACCTTTTTTTGTTTTATCCTCTGTTTGCTTCTTTTGCTCGCACAGGCTCTGCTGTGCACTCTGTGTGTAGTGAATGTGTGTGGTTTCTGAGGGACCATATGGCACTATTCCACACATATAGGTAAGGAAAATGAAAATACGCCTTTTTCCACTCTTATTTTTCTCTTAGTGTTGAATGGCGCTGAAATTAGCAGGCCGCAAAGTCCTGCGGATTCTTATCCATCGCACACAAAGTCGACCTCGAGCTCAGCAGAGGCTTTTCACTTTTCAGATGGGAGCTTTTAAACGTGATACATGACAGCATGCGCTCAGCGGTGAGGAGATGATCATTTTTAGCCTTTAACACTGGGTTTTGTGATTGTTCCGGTGAAAATCGTCTTGTATTGTCCTATCCTTTTCACCCACCCTGCAGCGACACTTAGTAAATCTTCAAGATTAATCATTGTGTGTAGGGTGTTTGCATGAAGAAGTAAATCGGCAAACATAAAACTTTGGGGATCACATTGTATTGAGACTGGCCAAATTGCCATCTATGTGTACTGACGTACGACACACACCAATACTCCTTAAACATAAAGATACCACTTCACAGCATTCAGCGCAACTCTTCAACTTCAAATCTCTACAGACACAACTACATCCGCTTACCATATGCACCCCCCAACACCCGGACTACCCAATCCCGAGCCCCGGTCAATGTTGCATAGTTACTTTCCGCAGACATTGAAGCTGCATTGCTTCAATCCTGACAAGCATAGTGCCCCTCAACAGAACTACATCAAATACATTTAAAATAACACACACAGACCCATCAGACCGATCATCGCGCGCGGAGTGCGATATCCAATACGCTAATCATGCCCAAGCAGAATATACACAGTATACGTTTAGCACAACACAGTTTATGAGAGAACTTATCAGTATAGCCAAACTGTTACACATGGTGTGGGATGGGAGTTCATTGAGGGGTGAGGGGGGGGGACGGGTTTGGATTCCATAGTAGAGTCTTTTAATTTAGATATATATAATCGGGTGGGGAGGGGGGGGTGGAAGGTTATGGATGGGATTTCAGACATGCACTGAAAATCCAGCTAATCCCTGACAAGTATCTGGCGAGCTCCGAGGGTCTGCTTGTTTGTTAAAATCAGTCAGAGAAAGTGGTGAAGAATAAAGCAGGTGAGATTTATCCATGAGTGAGGGCCAGCCAGTTACTAACCAAAAATTCAATGCTCCAAAAGTAGACACACTATCTGGCGCGAACGCGGGAGGGAGAGGGTGGAGATAGAGCAACACAAGGAGAACGGACACCTATATGCGAAAATTACCGATACACGTTGGAAGACGCCTAATTTGGTAGAGGTTTAGAAATTTGGGAGCACTTACAGGTGATACATGTGAACCAACATCCTGAGAATGTCCATGTCCCCTGTTGAGCAGACCGTTCTCGGTTAAAAAGAGTTTAGGGATATCTTATGCTTGGCCTGGTATGAGTCCACACAGCCACCCTCAAACAACAGCTAAATACAAGCATTTATTTTCGATACCCACTAAAATACGATGAAGGACAATATTCTCCTGGCAAGAACAGTAAGAATCAAAGATGCCACACGCCAAACAAGAAAATCAACGCACGCGTAGAAGGGAGCTCGTGCGGTATCAAGCTATGACTGCCGACTACCTTACGACCGCCATACAAATCCCCACCCCGCTTCTCTTCATACACACATGTGCGTTGCCAATTCACACCCAGCCACACCCCCCGCTCTCTGCGAATAAACTCTCATGAGTGGGGGGCTGAGCAAAATCCATACCACACCCCCACCTCTGCCTCAGGGATTAAATAAAAACTCCGCCAAGTAGCCGTATCCATAAACCAAACAACACTACGAACTATGCTGCTATCACAGCCATAACTGTTTCCCCATTACTCCCTGCAGGTGAGCACCCAGTAAGAGTGTGACACCCACACGCATACAATAGGCACTCGCCATACCCCACGTACCGACTCAGGAGAATCTTTCTACCTTGGATGCAGATGCTACAGTCAGTTATGTTGAAATGGTAATATTTTCAAATGTTGGCTGGGTTCATGTGTGGGAGGTACAAACTAGTGTGGACTTAAAGAATGAATATACCCAAACCAACTTATAGAGCGCCGTGGTAAGACACCCATACAGATGACACCTAACCAACACGAAAACCACAAAATTTCAAGAACCGGAATCTTTACAGAATAATAAGAAACGGGATTGTGTCTGCATAGCATGTAGACAAAACACTGTTGCATGTGCATATGTGTGTTAATAAGCGGGGTTGCTGTTGAGGTGCGTCAAAACCACTTAACAACCTCGCGTAACTCAGCTTACCACCCATCCCCCGAGCCCAAGTGTTGCCCTCTCCGCCCCCCCCAATAAGCCCCCTATCATCAGTATATTGTGCTGTCACCGTACGTGTGTGGATGTGTGAAAGAGAAATTGCTGAACGGATGGATCACTGTTCGAATTTGCGTGAACGGCAACTGTTCTGTAAACACCTTGAGTGTTCATCAAGTGAGAAGTTGGAATACACAGTTAAACTCACATAACCACACATAACACGACACATGCAAGCCCACTAAGAAGTACGGTTCAGTAGATGTGAATATGTGAAGCAATGTCATACTTACATAGCTTGCTACGGACATAATGACTAGAAATTGTAAAAACACTTTGATTTTTGAAGAAATACTATACTTAAGCAATATTGTTTGTCTGCTGCACTAACTCAATAGCCCTCAGAGATCTTGCATTTGGGGTTATTTCATCATTTCGTCGCATATTATAATGACTGGATTGTAACAGTGTAAACTGTCAATTCACGATTGCATCCTTACTCAGAGCGGTTTGAATAGCCCCTGCATGGCTGTTTAAGAAGTTTAGTATAAGCAAAATGATTCGCACACTTTACATACCAAAACGCTGACTGAGATCATCATCATATCCCTCAAACGAGCCATGAGCACATCAGTGACGAGCTGTCTTACCTGGATATCTGTTGTTTATTCCTGCAGCTTCAGTGTTACCCATCTGCACAGTCTTCTTCTAACCCAGATCTGCCCACTGATAGATCTCAGATGATACATTCCCCTCATTATATTTGCAGCAATATTGTGCAGTTTCAGCACAAACACAACTGTTCGTGTTGATCTCCTCAAATTCTGTTATAGTTGGTTGTTTTCTGTCTGTGCCTGCAGGCACATTCTCGCTAATGACGTAATTGTAATCAGCTGTATTTTGAAACATGGCTGACTTGGTAGTTAAAGATCATTATTTGCTGTAAACCACTTAATCCGCTGAGTGTTGCGGGGAAGCCTGGAGCCATTCCCTGCTGACATCGGCTGGCCAGTGTCCCCTGCTCATCACAGGTCTGACATATGGAGACAAACAACCATTTACCACTCACATGTCACACTTCCGGCAATTTAGAGTCACCACATCACCTACGTGTGTGGGCGGTTGGAGGAACCGTATGCATGCAGGGAAAACATGCAAACTCCACAGAGAAAGGCCCTAGTTAGAACCCAGTCTCTTCTCGCTGTCAGGAAAACGTTGCAGAACACTGCTACAACGAGCCAAATTATACATAGAAGTAGGGTGTGATAGTAACTGAAAGCTAACTTAAGAGATAGCTGGGGCTAGACTGATGCTAAAGTTTAGTGTAGATTTTCCCATAGCTATCTAAAATGTGTTAATAGATGGTTAAATAACTTAAAAAATCACATTTAAATACATACAAAAGAAAATGTATATGACTCACAGTTACCTTTGGTCTGGTGTTGTTTTTAGACATCAGAACCAGAGATGATAAACACAGCTGTGATAAAAGCTGTGGAATATTCATTGTTTTGTCAGCTTTAGGAAAAACAAACACACTTGGATTTAAGTTGATATGGGTTCAAAGTAAATCCCTCTTCAGATTTGAGGTCCCTTTGTTGTTACGCTGATTAGCACACAGCTAAAGCCCTGTCTGCTGCTATTGCGAATATTTTTGCAAAACAATCTTTTTTCTCAAAGCACCGATTTTCCAAAAACACCTCAGACAAGATCAAGTTTGAAGTTAATGATCATTCACGCATGAAACAATCAATCTGTCCCACCAATCCCTCAGAGTCATGACCCATGGGGATACAATTTCTCTGTTTCTTTCGTCTTGTGTAATTTATCCTTATATTACAGGATGACAGTCTCTTTCTAGCTGAGATTGAAAATTGTATCTTTGACTCTCAAAGAGAGAAAGTTGACAAAACAGTTCGTGTCACACAGAGTTCACACCACGCGGCTGATTGCATCCCTCCTGTCATAGTGTGTCATGAGATATGTTAACACTGCATGTATTTGCACAAGGAAGGCTGTTGACGGGTTACATACTGATCACCTCATGATGATGTGACTAATTCCCACTCATCGGGCGTTGTCCTACATTCTTGACACACACGTTCTCTCCATGCAACTCGACACAATCAAAGGAGCACTTTCATGCTTTTGATGCTTTATGCGCGTTCACTCGGGAGGTCGTGTGAAGGTCGTATGATTGCTGTGGAAAAAAATTGCAGCAAAGATATTGAGAAGAGACTCGGAATACAATAGTTCGCTAACTCTTACTTTTGATGCTGCAACTCTCCCGGCGCTTAGTCTCTAGTCTCTGTACGTCCTCCGATGCGCTGGAGAAGACTCAATGCTTGTGAACTTGAGCAGATTGAGTAGGATGTTGTGTGATTCAAAGTAACTATGAGCGTCAGCTGTGTACAGCGCCATTGAGCGAGAGGAAGTGGTCGTCTGCTATATGTTGCGCTCTCATCCATTAAGCTAGAAAGGATTGATAAATACAAGGAAAAAGGATCAAAGCCAGTGTTGCAAATCAATTCAAGTGTCGTTTTGACTCCTAGAATATGCTTTTATTTTTTAGCCATGGCAGGTCTGGCATGGGCATGAATACGCACGCATCATTGTCAAAGGATTATAGTGTGTTTATGTTAATCGCGCACAATGTGATGCATGTTTGATGATTCATAATGAAACAGCTTTACGACTGTGGTGGGTTGTTGCATTAACATTGTTGTTGCTGAACCCGAGGCTTGAGCAAAAAAACAAAGGTGCAGCTTACAGATAAGATATATTTCAGACTGAGCCAGATGGTGAGTGGTGAAAGCTTGATTTAATGGTTTTTGACCTGCGGAGGAAGGGAGATTCCAACGAGCTCAGGAGATAAAAGAAGTTGGCTCTTTTCCCTTTCAGAATGTCGTCCAGGAAATCCTTCATGCATTGTCTCAATTAGCTCCCCACTTCATCCAGTGATCCTCAGCTGTGATATCTTATGAAAACATTTTGCACACACACTGTCGATGTTAACTGTAATGGGCATGTTAAGGTAACACTATTCTTTTATTTGTCTTTTTATCTTAAACAATATGAAGTAAAACAAGGTCTGTGAACTAAGTCCTATATATTGTATGTTATTTTAGGCTTGTATGTGTTGGGCCACGACACATTAAATAAATAATAAAATTAAGTAGAATGCAGATGCATTTTATTTATCCCACACACATGCACAGTCATGCAAAACGCACACCTCATGCGAAGGGAAATGTAATCTCTGCTTTTGACCCATCTGTGTGCGGACACACAGAGAATTGAGGCGACTGATGTACAGGACTCCCGGGG
>JBAMIH010000322.1:0-25998 GCA_038501795.1 Pseudopleuronectes americanus | reverse complement strand
CCCCACGAGCATTGTGTTGTTATTTATGACCTACTAACCCAACGTGACACCGTGAGCGAGGGCCTGCTCACAGGTTATTGTCCCCGTGTGTTGGCTCCACAGCGTCGGTGTCACCTTGAACCACACACACACACACGTCACCTCGATGCACCGACTGCGTGAGATACACTCTGAGGTCAACAGAAGATAAAGAGAGACAGAGAAGAGAGTGGAGGGTTGTGAAAACCTGAGGAGACGAGGAGACGCTGCCGGCAGGAGATCAGGAGGAGGTGCAGAGGTGATTAGAGGTAACGAGGGGGGTGAAAGAGCGGGCTTGGGGCTGATGTGAACAGGATTTACCTGTTGCTGTCCCCGAGGTGACTCGCTTCGCTCATTTACTCAGCTCCGCCGCGGGGCTCAGAGACCTCGTTAATTAAGGTTCAGACGCACAAAACATTGTGCGTTGGTGTGCGTGTGTGCGTGTGCGTGTGTGCGTCTGCATGCGAGTACACGCTCTCAAACCCCCGACCTCCCCGGCTCCCTCCACTCGGGCTCCTTCATTGAATTATCTGACGCTGTCACATTAAATCAGCCTCTCACGAGTTCCCATAAACTCAGAGTTAATGTTTCTAAACATTCTCAGATGTATATACTGTACGTTACGCTGAGCTCACACAGAGAGCTCTCTGTGGCAGCGGCTTGAACCCGCTCACCCCCCCGGTTCCCTCGCCGGAGGCCGGCAGCTCGCCGCTCACTGCGGTTCGTTCACCTCCAGGCGGCTGGATGATAAATCAGGACTCGCAATAAACAAAAATATGATGTCGTAAATCCTCCGAGCAGAAGTGTGACAGGTGGAGAGGTGGAGGAGCGGCGCGTCGTCAGGCCCCTGGTCCAACGAGTAAACTTTTATATATATGTATAAACATGAAGAGAGTTCGCTAATCAGCGGGTCGATGATGACGCTATTATTCAAAAAGCCAAAACAATAACTGTCAACCACGATCGACAAAGCTGGAAACAACGTCTGGAACGGCTCCTTCTCCCATTTCATACCTAAATGTACTGCTGCTGCTGCACGCACACACACACACAAACACACACAAACACACACACACACACACACACACACACACACACACAGACGCAAAAACACTCCTATATCCGCCATTTGCCCTGGGGACATGTGTCAGGATGGTTTACACACTAAAAACAAACAGGCGTCCCATTGCAACAGCGAGAGAAAATGGATGTGGGTTTGGATGAGGTGGGAGACGGGGTGGGAGACGGGGAATGGAAAGGAGAAGGGGGAGGAACGGAGAACACATGAGGTAAAAAAGAAAAAAAGAAAAGTAAAAAAAAGTTGAGTGAGGACAGAACAGAGGGGGCGCTGTGGAGCGAGCGAGTGAAAGTTGACATATAACAGTAATAAGAGGCCTCAGCTCCACATCAAGGTTCTGTAATGACAGGCTGTGCAGAGCCCGGGGGGGCGCAGTGCGGGTGTGTTTGTGTGTGCACCCTCATGTCACTGCTGGAAGAATGACTCAGTTAAACCGAGCAGTTTTATTCTCAGCACGGACACATGCACGGTATCATACATGTCACGGAGCAGGAACACGGTGTTCACACGCTACCGGACTCACTCAGCAGTAGAAACACGCTAGTGGAACACGTCAGTGGAACACGTGGCTCCTCGACCCCGTCCGGCTCATGACCTCTGACACTGAGGTCGTGTCGCAGGTTACGTCCATTTCCTCAAAAAGACGTTAAATAAAGATGGAGGACGCGTCTCTGCTTCATACCAGTAATCAGAGATGAAGCGTTGCAGGCTAACGTGCTAACGTGCTAACGTGCTAGTTGAAGCCAGGAAACGGAGATTCCTCCACAGCCGGAAAGTGGATCAGCTCCATGAAGACAGAAAACAGTCGATAAATACTCATGAGTGAATCCAGAGCAGTTCTGTGTGGGTGGAGCAGACCCGACAGGTAGCAGCGGCGCAGTGGCACAGCGGAGGGACCGCGGCCCAAAGAGAGAGAGTCCTGTTCTTTTTCACAAACACCTTGTAGAAAGAAAAAAAAAGAGAGAGAGAAACCACAAAAGAGAGTCTGTGCTCGAGGGCCGTTCCAGTGAGGAGTTCTGGCCGGGACAGATCCACAGAGAGAGGGATGGAAAAAGAGAACGAGAAAACGGAGCTTTATTTGCTTAACAACTTCCACGAATCAGACCGAGGGAAGAATGTGTGTAATTTGGCTCTGTTTGTTTTGCATTAGGACATAAAATATGTCGGGATTACTTCATCACACGACCGGAGCCCAGTGAAAAGGAGACGAGAGTCGAGGAAGAAAGAAAGAAAGAAAGAAAGAAAGAAAGAAGGGAACCACAACCTTTTTTCTTGGTTGGGTTTTGGGTAACGGATCAGATTTGTTCTCACTCGGCATCGGCGAAGAATGTGCGACTGAAAACAAGAAGCTGCCAACACAAACTCGATCGACATCAATCAACAGTTGCACACTTGGCAAAGAGAGATAATGATGTTCCCTGTTTGTTAGAACCCCCTCTTTTTAACTATATTTATACTGTTTATCAATTATTTTTGTTCATTTGACCAGTAAGAGATCATTTCTAGCCAACTTTAGAAAAGATAAAGATGAACCTGAAGATGTATGGAAGTAAATCTGTGTCATCGGGATTTGAAACAAAAAAGACATTGAATTTCTAGCACTGAATATTTATGCATTGAAATTATGTATTTGAATGTTTTTCAACGTTTAAAATTCAACCGCAAAAAATTCAACCTCAAAAAATTCAAGCTCAAAAAATTCAACCGCAAAAAATTCAAGCTCAAAAAATTCAACCGCAAAAAATTCAACCGCAAAAAATTCAACCGCAAAAAATTCAACCTCAAAAATTCAACCTCAAAAAATTCAACCTCAAAAAATTCAACTGCAACGTCCGGGGATCCAAGGAGGAGCAATCGATTCCAGATTCAAGATCGGGAGCGTCAAGCAACGAGAGCGAGCGGGAGTGACCAACACCAATGCAGCTGTCCAACAATGGTGCTTTAAACTCTTCTATATGCCATCGGTGTAGTTTGTTTCTGTAAGATGTAGTAATAGACAGCTGACATGTGTACATTCACGGACTTTATTGGACATAAACTAAGTGGAACTTAAACGAGATGACGTTCGGATTTTTTTTTCCGAACGGGCCAGTGACTGGCATGGGTAACGCCAGGATTTCAATTTTGGATGGGCCACTATTTAATAGGAAAAATAATACTTATTATATGATCCCTGCCTGACTTGTTTGTGTTTATCTGCTGTAGACGAGCTTTAACAGCGCGGTGCGCCGCTCTCTCTCCCGTTAAAAGTGAATGTCGCTCACCCAGCTCTCTCTCTCTCTCTCTCTCTCGCTCCACTGTCTCTCTCTCCTGTTACTACATGTGTTAAACCAAATGCACGAAAAGTTTCTTGTGATCAGAGAAGTAAGGATAGGATGTAATCATACCTCCTTACTGTTTCGGCTGTAGCTTCAGCGTTGTCAGAGCTGTCAAAGCGTCTTGGTGTGACGTGTCTTAAAACAGCTGACAGGGCCGGGAAACCTTTCAAAATAAAGTTCCCCAGCCCAGCCGTGCCCGTCCTCCGCCCTCACGCCGCCGGTGGAGAACGGTGTCCCAGGTATGTGGGAGACACGTTACACCAAGACGCTTTGACAGCTCTGACAACGCTGAAGCTAACTCACCTTCGACATGCAACATCAGAGCAATATTGTGTCCCGACGTCGACACCGAGCGACCGTCTTTTCCAAAGAGAGGAAGGGATGTTCGGATTTGATTGTGTGGTAGGCAGCATTGATGAAAATAAATATGTATGCGAGTTAAAAAGAAGGGGTCTACGTATTTCTGATTTGATTTGGCTTTTCGTGCATTTGGTTTAACACATGTAGTAACAGGAGAGAGAGACAGTGGAGCGAGAGAGAGAGAGAGAGAGAGAGCTGGGTGAGCGACATTCACTTTTAACGGGAGAGAGAGCGGCGCACCGCGCTGTTAAAGCTCGTCTACAGCAGATAAACACAAACAAGTCAGGCAGGGATCATATAATAAGTATTATTTTTCCTATTAAATAGTGGCCCATCCAAAATTGAAATCCTGGCGTTACCCATGCCAGTCACTGGCCCGTTCGGAAAAAAAAATCCGAACGTCATCTCGTTTAAGTTCCACTTAGTTTATGTCCAATAAAGTCCGTGAATGTACACATGTCAGCTGTCTATTACTACATCTTACAGAAACAAACTACACCGATGGCATATAGAAGAGTTTAAAGCACCATTGTTGGACAGCTGCATTGGTGTTGGTCACTTCCGCTCGCTCTCGTTGCTTGACGCTCCCGATCTTGAATCTGGAATCGATTGCTCCTCCTTGGATCCCCGGATGTTGCAGTTGAATTTTTTGAGGTTGAATTTTTTGAGGTTGAATTTTTGAGGTTGAATTTTTTGCGGTTGAATTTTTTGCGGTTGAATTTTTTGCGGTTGAATTTTTTGAGCTTGAATTTTTTGCGGTTGAATTTTTTGCGGTTGAATTTTTTGAGGTTGAATTTTTTGCGGTTGAATTTTAAACGTTGAAAAACATTCAAATACATAATTTCAATGCATAAATATTCAGTGCTAGAAATTCAATGTCTTTTTTGTTTCAAATCCCGATGACACAGATTTACTTCCATAAAGATGTCCACTACATAGATATAGTCAACTATATATTTGTTTTACTTTTAGCCATAAAGCTAACTAACGACTCTACCAATCTTTTATTAATAAGTATGATACCATTTATCCATTACTTTAATCAGATATTAGTCTTTACCTTTATAAGAGCTGCATGTCCATAACTTAAAGCTATTTTAATTTCTCCTATTGATCAGTGATGTGTGGATATATCTTCTACTTCAAATTGTGTATTCATTATTGTTTTCTATTAATTTAAGTGAAGTTGAACCTGAGTGGGAATCAGTGATGTGCTGGAACGACTGTAACCATGAATAACTTCGAACTGACCCGAGGTCTGCTCTGTGTCTGACTCACTGAGCGTGGTCGTGCCGGGTGAACACACTGGAGTGTTCTGGGAGCCTGTGAACCAGTAGCCCTCAGTGTGGGGACATCTCTAGTTAATCACATCTCTTATCATAAAGATTTCCTTCTGCAGCTGCCAGGGTCGTGTAGTTTGAACCGATGTCAGAGGACAGAATCTTTCAGGAGGAAAAGATTCCGAGCATGTTTCAGAAGCAGAGAACTCGGCCTCGGAGCAGACACATCGGGACAAGAACCGGCGGAGGAGAAAGAAGCAGATCAGAGCCAAACCCGCAGATAAGCATCTCACCGCAGAACCAAGGCCAGATCTACTTCACTGTCATCTCAAGTATTTTTCTTTACTCTGCTTGGAGTGGGATCACAGAGCGAGTGGCAGCGAGAGCCCCTGTCCTCCCTCCTCCTCCCCCTGTCCTCCTCCCCCTGTCCTCCCTCCTCCTCCTCCCCCTGTCCTCCCACACCCACTCCTCCGCTCACTGTTGTTTGCCCTCTACTTTTAACGGCCATCTCTAGATCATCAGCTCCTCAAACAAACAGAGGGGCTCGAGTTACCTCCTCTACATCACCGGGCCACTGGAGCAGAACCCGTCTCTAGGTGGAGTCTAACCCGTCCCCTGACTGGTTGTCCTGCCGGAGGAACCACCCCCCCCGCACTAAAGCGCAGCAGCAGAAGAATGGAAACTCAATTAGAGCTCCGAGGCCCGGGTGGTCTGCGTCTAATAACCCACCAATCAGACGTCAGCGCACAAAGGGGCGAGCAGGGCGGTGGATTGGCTCCGCTGCCGCTCGGCGAAAACCAGAGAGAGAGACATGGAATACTTGTAATTGTAATATTCATCATCCACAAGCGGCTGATCTGCAGATAATTTACAAGCAGGAGCAGGAAGCTGATTCAAGATAATGTTGTAACTGTTTGCGGCGACAGACGGCTCCCAGTCCGGCTCCCAGTCCGGCACCAGTGAGGGGGGTTACCCACCCGGGGCCTGGTTTACCTCCTCCCCGTCACGAACCCCAGCTGGGTCGTCCTCTCCATGTTTACACACAAGGCCCACAGGCATCAGGTGTGAAGGGCTCAGGTGTCAGAGAGGACACTCGTGTGCTCGGCTGCAGACGGCGTTTGTTGTCGCTCTGCCGGCTGCTCTGGCACGTGAGCGAGTGCATGGACACACTCTCTTTGCTCTTGTGGAGTCACAATGCACCTCTGGGACGGAGGCATTATCTCTTTTAAGAGGTGAAGCCGATCGCGGTTGGAAAATGAAACAGGGAGGAGACGCAGGCTCATGTTTACCAATAATTCGGCTCACATGCAGCACTGAGGAAGACTCTGTCACTAAGAGACATGGAGGGGATGAAGAAGAGGGAGGAGCCCAGTTTGCCAGCTTTGTTTCTTTTGAAAAAAAAATCTTGAAATTTAGGGAAACTTTGAAATATAAATGTTTTTAATTTGAAGTCTCGTCTGCTTCAGAGCTGGGAATTAAAGTTCAGCCTCTTTAAACACTGAGGTTTTCATTCTGAGTTCTAACCAGCACCTCTGGTCTTAATGGGTTCATTGGTTCGATGCTGGTTTTGAGAATCTCTATGAAATGATTCTGATCTGATGACATGTTTCTGCAGCAGGAGAATTACACTTCACTTTGTGTTTGAGACCACAACTGTAAAACATGGTCTCGACACACTTTCATGGTTATGGGGTTGAACGTAGTTTACACGCAACACAAATTAGCGTCTGACTGAACTCAAACATAATCACTATGTAGGAACATGGATCATAGACGGAGGTGAAACGCAGTTTGTTGCAGTAACAACACAGAACGGCTGCGTCTGTATTTTGTCACTTTCGTCAATTCTCCTCAACGAATTTGGATAAAACCACAGAAAACTAAAAACAAACTGTTGAAAAGAAACAGATTTGAGTGTAATAAGAGTCGCACACAGAGCGTTGTGCGACTCCACATAATGAGAAGTTCAAAGCCAAACACAACACGAGGGTTAAAGCAGCTCAGTCTCTGTGGACGATGCTTTCATATCACAAGCTTATTATATTTGAGCTGCCACCTCGGAGGGCACCCCCCCCCCATACCCCCCCCGGACTGAACTAAGCTGAACAAAATGCATGAATAACATTGTGGGGGGAGTGGGGGGGGAACCCGGCTCTAACATTACAGTTTGACATTTTTATACGTCTCACTGGGTCCAGGTCCAGTGATTTATAGAGTTCATCCAGAAAGAGAGAGAATCTGAAACGCTCTCTTTTCTTTTGACTGTAACTCTGTCGTCCTCGTGCACTGTGCCGCTCCGTATAGGTAGCTGCTCAGCCATTAGCGTGTGGGGATGCCCTCTATACGGTGAAAGTGATCTGAGTGGATTCCTCTGGCAGGGGCCCGGCTCGGGGGGGGCCACGGCTCTACACGGCCTCCTCCCCGTGCCAACCGGGCCGGGCGCTGACACTCGCTGGACGCCACCCAGGAGAGGTGCGCTGAGTGGAGACACAAAGAAAGGAAGGCAGAGCGGCCGTGGAAACTCTATTCACCGGCCGCTCTGGATACAGAAAGTAACCGTTCCTCCACCGGAGCTCAGCGAGTTCCTTTCAGGCCGTAAACACAGAAAAACGTATAAAACTAAAACCTCACACTGGACATGTGTTTCTAATGAGTGGATCCAAACACAATGTGATTTCATTCCCTTCGCCCTGATCGCCCTCACAGCTTCATCGCTCACCGGAGAGAGAGAGAGAGAGAAACACGGTTGTTTTCCCGTCTCCTGCGAAATGTATGCATCCGAGCTGCCAATCAGAATTCAGATGAGTCTGAGATTACAGGCGGGAGGGGGGGGCGTGCCGACAGTCGACGGGTCTAAAGAGAACGTTCCCGTCCAAAAGGAAAAGCCTGTGAACCGGAGCAGGTCGTCCATGTGAGGGGCGAGCAGACGGAGAGAGAGAGAGAGAAGGTGTCAGGTGATTTCTGGATCGAGAGGAAGCAGGAGCAGGACGGCCTGAGTGAGGAAACTGTTAAACACTAACGTGAGAAGGTGAGGCAGGAGGCAGGAGGTAGGAGGCAGGAGGCAGGAGGCAGGAGGCAGGAGGCAGGAGGCAGGAGGCAGGAGGCAGGAGGCAGGAGGTAGGAGGTAGGAGGTAGGAGGCAGGAGGCAGGAGGCAGGAGGCAGGAGGCAGGAGGTAGGAGGCAGGAGGCAGGAGGCAGGAGGCAGGAGGCAGGACCCAGAACGGCCTCATGATGATTGAGACGTGACATGCAGGTGCACTTTAAAAATCAATTTGCCAGAATTTCTGAACTCAGGGACACGAGGACGGACGAGTTCATTTTAACTCTGATCCTGAACCTGCGAGTTTGAGGAGCCAAGAAAAAAACCAACAAATGTGCCACAGATATAAATCCGAAGTGAAGCAGAAACAAAGGAGAGATAAATCGGGGGTGAACCTTGCAGCCGGGATCTCCCGCCCGCGACCTCATATATTCACTCTGTTATTTCAGGGGACAAAAGCGAGGCTCTCAGGGCCGTGGGTGGATCCATGAAAGGAAGAAAGGAGTCCTGCTCCTGGTCCGGGGTGAATGGGGCCTTTCACACTCAGAGAGGCCTGTTTACTCTCCCTCCATAATGGCCCTAATTTTCTGATCATTATTGAGTAATTCCATTCCCCTCCCAGCGTTTAATGCCCATCACTCACAGCCCCCGGGTCTCGGCCCTGAATGAAGACGTGTTCCTCTAAACACCCACGACTCTTTAATCCAGAGCAACGCTACCTGCTCTGCATAGAGCCGAGGACATTGAGCCAAAGAGCTGCAGCGGCGATGAACTGCGAGGAGCCATGAAGGAAAAGGAACCGTTCAGAATTATTATATTTTTCCTCCACATGTGGAATCGCTCTGTGCTCTGATTGGAGACGAGCCGCGCTTTAGCCTCCATTTTGTTTTGGACCTGAATCCAGAGCGGCTCCATCACAGCGAGTAACAGAATTTGCTCGGCTTAAAGCAGGTGGAAAACATTTTGGAGGGAGAAAACACACACACACAAAGACACACACACACACACACACACACACACACACACACAAAGACACACACACGTCTGGAAACACGATAGTCACCTCATTCAACACGCCAAAATCTCGGGGCTAAATAAGACCAAAGTTTAAAGGTGTGGAAGCTCGCGTTTCCCGGCCTCCCCCCCCCGCTGTGAGAGAGCGTCCGCGGCCGAGGTGGCCGGGGCGTCGGGGCGCGAGCGAGAAGTGTTAAGCGAAAACACGGATACGGGGGAATAAGTGTTCAAATGAGAGCGAGGGAGAGAGAGAAAGGGATCAGAAGGAGAGAAGTTGGCAGGGAGTGTGTGTGTCGGTTTGAAATCCTGGCACCTTCCAAACAGAGCTGCAGCTCCGGGTGCCAAGCGCTGCCAACCAGCCCCACCAGCCTGAATATCACCCCCCCCTCCCCCCCCCCTCCCTTTGTGTTCAGCATGGCATTTTGCATCATCTTTATTCTACGCTTTTTCTTTTTTTTTCACTTCATATCGGTGCTCGGTATCAACCCGAGCAGCAGAGACTGACATCTACTTGCAAATTCAACGAGAGAATAGTAAATAATGCAAAGGGGCGAGAAAATGAAAAGGCAGATTTTTATTATTAGTGTTTTATCTGAAGGATTTTATTCAGGTTGTTTTGTGTAAGTGGATTTTGTTGCTGTGTAATTGCTCGTTTTTTAGTGAGAGACGCTTCCGGGTGAGAATCCACACGGAGACGAGGGATTCTCTGGTTTTTCCCCCCGAATGGAAAAAGAGCCGTCCCAATTACAGGGCAGCACGCTCTGCTCCACTGGACCGAGGGAACAAGGCGGACTGATCAGAATCTGGCTGCTGGGAGCCGGGCCCAGGAAAGAAAGTCCTTTCCTCTCCTCTCCTCCTCTCGCTCTCTGCCCGTCCTGAGCAGGGACACGTATGTTTCTAGGGGACGAGCAGATTTCAGGCCTGGCGCTCGTACAGAGGTAGAGCGGACCGGTCACACAGATTCTCACACGGAGGCGAGACCGAGCCGGAGAGCAAACATAATACACAAAGAACCTGGAGCGGAGGGGTGTTCTGCTGTTGTTCGCTGTTGTTCTCATGAAAACCAAAAACTGTAATAAATAAAAACAAAAGATAAAATAGATTTCGGTGTCGTGATGGAACATGAGCGACATGCAGCCGAAACAAAAGGCTGAATTTCTAGAAGAGACACCAGAACATTTATTTATTTACCTTAATTACACAAATAATTAAAAATCACTGTACAGTGAAATTAGGAAATAAAGCTAATCCATGTTCCCACAAAAGGCACTTTCTGGTACAAGGGATTTTTCTATTTGCAAAGCTAAGTCCTGACCTTTCCGTCAAAAATTAGACTTAATGTCGTCTTATACTTTGTCTTTTGTGTGTCTCTTGCAGCATTATTCACTAAACTGGATAATTACAGTGAATACAAAGCAGGTTGGCCCGGCACCAAGCCCACAGAACCTATAGAGCGAGTTGTGAGGGGTCGCCGGGCGGAGGTCAGGAGATGGGAGCGAGTGGCGGTGAGAGAGTTAGAGTCAGATTCCCAGTGTGATCGTCTGTTTACCAGTGATTCCTTCAGCTCTGCACACACCACGCTTCTCTTTCCCTCCTTCCTCGACTCACACTTACACACAGACACACACAGACACACACACGCTGCAGAAAGCAACTGGAAAAAACTGGGGGGGCTGTGAAAGGGGGCCGAGCCGGAGCAGTCCGAGCCCCCCCCGGTGCACCGCCGTGTCCCGGACGCTGTCGCCCGAGCTCAAACTTTATCAGGCTCATTATTCCAAATCACAACAAAGCATAAGAAAGTTTCTGTAAAAAAATAAAAGAAGTGTTTTTCACACTCCTCTGTCGACTCCTGGATCCCGGATCAGATCCAGAACTCTGCTGTCCGCCCAGAAACCTCTGCTCCACACACACACACACACACTCAGACACACACACACACACACACACTCAGACACACACTCAGACACACACACACACCACACACTCAGACACACACACACACACCACACACTCAGACGAGGAGATTTTTCTTTTTGGGATTATTATGATTCTTCTTTAGGAGACGACAACCTAACCTGACTGTGAAGAAGTATTTCTACTGCTCTCATTCTGCAGAGAAACAAACCCACGTTGTATCCACCTCACACACACACACACCTCACACACACACCATCTCACACACACACACGTATTCTGGGATGTGGAAAAACACCGATCCCACTCCGTCCCTTCTTCATTATGTAACTGCATCTGATAAGGCTGCCTCCCTCCTGAAGCACAGGATATTGGGCCGGGCAGATAAGATGTGTTTGATGGATTAGCGTCACGTGAAGGCGTTAAGTCTCTCCGTCTGTCTCTCTGTCTCCCTGTCTTCCTGTCTCCCCTCTCTCTGTCTCCCTCTCTCTCTGTCTCCCTCTCTCTCTGTCTCCCTCTCTCTGTCTCCCTCTCTCTCTCTCTCCCTCTCTCTGTCTCCCTCTCTCTCTGTCTCCCTGTCTCCCTGTCGCTCCCTCTCTTTGTTCGCCCCCTCTATTAAAAGAGACTCTCTGGGCCATTTGTAACGTCAGGACTGTGCACACAGACACATTGATGAGTAAATGAGTATCTGAGCTTCACAGCCACGGCAGAGCGGCACAGAGATATGGTGAAACACACACACACACACACACACACACTGACACACACACACACACACACTGACACACACTTGGCTTCCAGGCCTGGCCCGGCACCTCTCTGGTCCGTCTGTCTCCAGCACACACACAGAGCCGATATGGAGGCTGCACTCTCAGAAACATCTTTTTATCATAACAGCACAAGTAATGAAAACCGTATGAGGCAGCGCGCGCTCCGAACATGAGTAATGCTCCGTCAGCCGGATGGATGCAGAGCACGACACGCTGGAAACACACGACCCGAGCCGGGGACTCTGGGGTGGAGCAGCCCGGAGCGTCCAGAGGGTGGAGGACGGCCCGGAGCGTCCAGAGGGACAGACGGGGACTGGGACAGACAAGTGATCAAAGTTGAACCACAACCGTTATGATCACCCTGAGACGCAGGAGAGTCAGTCGAATGTGTGTGTGTCTGTCTCTGTGTGTGTGTCTGTCTCTGTGTGTGTGTGTGTGCGTGTGCAGTCAGGTAGTTGTCACTAGATAACGCTGTGGAGCAGAAGAGCAGATCTGAGTTCAGCTACTTTGATCTGTCCCAGCTCCCACTGCCCCCCCCCGCCTCCAGGGGCCGAAGTCTATAATTGGACAAAAGTAGAGACACATACTGTAGGGGGGAGCTGTGTGTGTGTGTGTGTGTGTGTGTGTGTGTGTGTGTTTGTGTGTTTGTCTCCGGTTCTGTCAGTCACACCGCTTGAAAGCAGAGAGTCAGTCGAGTCAGCCCACCCCCCTCCTCTCCTCTCAGCCAGTGACGGTGGCATCAATGGGCAGAAGAGAAGTGAAACACCGCGGTGGCGGCGGCGTGGGCGTGAGGCGGCGGCGGCGGTCCAACCATCAGGCCCCTGGCAACTGATCGCTTCCGCAAGACACAGACACCCTGGAATGGCGAGCTAAGAATAAAACTGTGATGCTGCCCCAAAGGTTTCGAATGGAGCCACTGTCCCCGTCCTCTGTAAACTCTGCTTCACCTCGGCCCCGCCTCCTGAGGTGGACGGTTTATTGCATTTCAGTCACTTCCTATAGTTTCACTTCCTCCTCCGGGTGCGAGTGGAACGAGATCCAAACGAGACAAAGAAAAGAACAATGCTCAGTTTTCTACTTGAGCAATTACAAATTAAAGAAGCTTATAGTTAATTGAAAAATAGCAACAATATCGACATGAGGAAGCTGGTTTACACAGAAAGAGAACAGTGACGTGGGGACACCAGGGAGATGGAGACCCGGGTCCGAGTCGCTGCTCGGTTCTGGCACGGGATAAAAACAAAGCGGGCTTCTCTCTCTCTCTACGAGGGGCACCGGGGCGAGCTGGGAGCTAATCTGAGCCGCGGTTCTCCACGGTGCATTGTGGATCAGGAAGGGCGTCTCACAGGAGCCCTGCACCTCCCTGCCAAGGACGGGAATTAGGGGCCTGGAGATGTTCGCCCGTCTGTGGTGAGAGGAGCCGGGATAATAGCAAAGGGCAGGAGAAGGGATATATGTGTGTGTGTTTGTGTTTCTGTGTGTGTGTCTGTGTGTGTGTGTGTGTGTGTGTGTGAGGCTCCACCTGCACATACCTGCATCACACAAAAAACAGACGACCGGAGAGTATCTGTAAATCAACTCAACAACCGAAAAGGGGAAAAGAAAAATACATGAAAATGCAGAATGAGCAGAGCTAGAACCTGAGGTCGCGCTGCCTGTGAAGAGTCCTCAGTAAATCTGGGTTTGAGTTTGGAATAAATTACAGTAAATTACACCCGTGAACCACATACAGGACACGAAGCATCTGCAAATACGAGAGTTATTATTCCATTTTTTTTAAACAGAATGCCGACATGTGCGCACCACAGAAATCTGATTTGCTGTTCCTGTGAAGACGGAGCCACGGTGAAAGTGGATTATTGGTAATGAAGAACAGATCTGCTCTCCATAGACCACTGCAGTAATAACCCAGTCGTTACCATATGATTAATACACAGTTCTAATTCCTTCAAATGACTAGAACCAAATCCAATGAATTTATAAAGTGTGTTTCCATTTTTTTTTCACTAAATGAATAGAAACATGGTTGATAATATATCATTAAATTAGAATTACGTTATTTAGTGACACAGAAGAATTATTGTTGAAATTAAATATGACACAAAATTAAGTAAATGTCGTTTTTTTTACCCATTGAGCTTCTGTGACTGTAAAATTGTAATGAGGGGAAATTAACAACTATTATATTTCACAGTGTGGACCAAGCAGAACACACTAACAGACAGACACACACACACACACACACACACACACACACACCACTCCAATACTCCACCATCTCGATTTTGGTGGATTAGGAAACGTTTGGGGGTCGAGTGTAGAAAAATAAAAGATAAAAAATAAAATAAAACATCTCGTTAACAGAGCCAGAGTCACGCTGTCGAGTGTGTGTGTGTGTGTGTGTGTGTGTGTGTGTGTGTGTGTGTGTGTGTTTGATCAGCACAATCAGACAAACAATAAAGGGGCAGCTTGGGCGTCTGATGCAAGAGCTCCTGAGTGTGTCCACTTGTGTCGATGAGAGTGTGTGCGTGTGTGCGTGTGAGTGTATGTGTGTGTGTGTGTGTGTGTGTGTGTGTGTGGTGTGTGTGTGTGTGTGTGTGCAGAGATGCGTTATAGGCTGAGGCTGCAGACAGGCCGACTCTTCCTGCCTCCTAAACTATCTGGGACTGGGCCAGCTGTCACTGCGTTCTCCACACAACTGCACGTACACACACCCCCACACACTCACAGCAAAGACAGACACACGTCACACCGCTACTGATACACACCAATCTCACAATAACATACACACGGATTAAAGCCTCATGACAAACTGCCTGACACGTGCACACGTATGCTCACGCGTGCACACGCAGATAAACAGGTTTGCAGATGCTTTTGTTTACACACGGCGCCGGAAAACATGCACATTTGGATTTAGACAAATTTGCACACAAATACTTGAACAAATGTACCAGTGCAAACATATCTGTGGGTAAACAGAGGTTTTAATCCTGGATGTCAAATTCTCAGAATCTCTTTAAACCAGATAGAAGCGTGGATCTGATCAAATATATTTAAAGATTACACACTGGAGACTTTAAAATGTGAAACCGGCGCCGTTATCTCCAAGGAAGGAAGGAAGGAAGTGTGTCTGTGTGTGTGTGTGTGTGTGTGTTTGTGTGTGTGTGTGTCGTACAGGTGACTGCACCACATACCTGGTGAGTGGACGAAGTAGGCCAGGTAGAGGTCCAGCTCCTTGACCGTCACTCCGATGTGGTGCGGCTGGACACACAGGCCGTGGTTGGAGCACTGGGGCGACTTGACCAGCCGCTCCCCGTCCGTGCTCTCCAGGGGGCTGCCCTTGAACAGGATGACCATCACCAGGTCCAGCCGCCACACCTTGTCGGCCTGGCGCAGGCAGTCGATGCGGCGGATCTTGCCCTTCTGGTCGGGGTTGGACAGCACGCAGCAGGGCGGCTTCTTGCCCGTGATGGTGAGCACAAAGTCCTCGCGGAACTCGGGCCGGATGTCCTTGCGCAGCTTGGCCAGCAGGCGCGAGGCCCACTTCTGCTTGATCTCCGGCTTCTCCCCCAGCAGCTCGTCCTTCACCGCGCGCTCTTCGTCCTTGGTCATCCTCTTCTCGTGCTTCTTGAAGTACTTGCGCTTGCGGGCCTGCAGGTTGAACCAGGTGTAGGAGAAGGCACGGACATGGGGGAGGAGGGCCTCGATGAAGGGATGAAATTCATCCTGGGGAGAGGAGGAGAGAGGCTGTCAGGAGGCTGCAAAAGGGCTTTTAATTTGAAGGAGAACGTGCAAATGTTGAACATAAAGCTGCTAAAACATTTATGGAATTTTCACAAAAAAATTGGGAAACAGTGAAAATGTAATAAAATGTTGTGACAGTCGTTAAATTTCATTAAAATTATTATAATTACACTTTAATTTAAAATGCAATAAATTCAAAAGCTATTTAAATTAATGTTCTAAAGTAAACATTTTTTTTTACCATTTGGATCAAATATAAATAAACACTCGTCAATAAACAGGAAAATTAGTCTTAAATTTAAGATGCAATTAGCCACAAATAGAAAAACACATGAATTCAAGCGGCTCCAGAGAAGCGGAGCCAAGTTCCCGTTTTTTCCCGCTGTGAAAAGAGAGAAGTTATTCTGCGGCACCATAATACCTTCACTACATATCTCTGGGCAACAAAGCCCAGATCTCTCCACAGCGTCCCCGTGCCAGGGCTGCCACACACCGGTCGCTCACCACCGCCAAGCTTTGCCGCCACAAGACCACTGTTGAAATGTGCTGCTAAGAGATCAGCCATACCATTTCCTATCGGTGCTACCATGCAGAGGGGAGCTCCGACCAGACTCACATTTCCACAACAAACTGAGAGCAGACAGAAATCACCACAGAGAACCACAGAGCTACAGGAAGACAGACGGCCTGGTAGTTACCATTTTGCACTCTCATCATAAATTTGGCACGGTGTGTAAAGTGAGAAAAAGATCTCCAGCACCAGTTTTTTTTTGTGTTGCCTCCCGAATGTAAAGCGGAGCTGGTTTGGCAGCGAGTGGAGAATTAGCAGATGAAAAAAAAATTCAAAATTGCGTGGTTGTGCGAAAAATAATTATCTGAATACGACGCTCACGAAAAACGTAGAAACAAATTTTTAAAAAACAAAACCACAACAAAGGTTTTGAGGAAGTTAAAGATTCGCTGCAGCAGAAGCTCATTAGACAAAAAAAACAAACAACAAAAACAAAAAGAGGCCGGATAAAAAGTTGTAGTAAAAAAAAATTGTCAGGTAAAAATAGAAACGTTAACAGAAGTGCATTCTGGGAGAAAAAAACTTTAACAACGGGGACTTAAAATAAACAGTCCTTTGTGCTTTTCCAAAAAACCTACGAGAAAAAAAAAGTCCTTGGCAAAGTGTAATTGGTGGTGGTGTCTGTTCTGATCCCTGGGCCCGGCGCGAGACTCGTGCACACACACACACACACACACACACTACACACAGACACACACACACAGATGGGGGGGCCAGGGAGAGCAGAGCACAGAATAGGGGAGGAAAAAAAAAGAGAGAGCCGAATCAATGTTGGACGAGCGCATGCGACCGCTGGCAGAGCCGAGTGCCGCTTCGTTTTTCCCCTTTTCTCTCCAACTCTCTCTCTTTCTCTTTCTGCTGCTCGCTCGCCGTCTCTCGTCCTCTCCGCCGTTCTCTCGCTCACCATCGCTTGAGCCTCTGCCAGCGCGAGGAGGGCCCACCTATTTGGCAACAAGATGCCTGTAGCCCAGCCAATGCGTTAGCTTCAAGAGCTGAAAGGGAGGGAAAAGAGAAAGAGGAGGAGGAGGAGGAGGAGGAGGAGGAGGAGGACGTGTCGTGGCAATGAGAGGGGGAGAGAGAGAGCGTGCACCAGAGGGAGAGAGAGAGAGAGCAGGTGGGAGTGTAAGAGAGCGAGCAGCCTTGTCCGACGTTGCACAATTTGCCAAATCGACAAGTTCCACTCTGACACGGAGGCAAAGTTCAGGGGAGCGAGTCGTCTCCTGCACCAATCCCAGCCGCCCTCAGCCTGCCTCCATCTTTACTATGGCCGCCATCGCCTCGTGCATACCCCCCCCCCACCCCCCCCTGCCCCCCGCCCTCCTCTGCGCGGCTCTGCCTCGCTCTACCCCTCTCTCTCTCTCTCTGCTTGCATAATGCCACCTTGGCAGAGGATGGCACAGAGAGGACACACAGCTTCAGGATCCCTGCAGACCCCCCCCCCGCAGGCAGCTGCTCATGGGTTCACCGCAGCAAACAAAGAGGGAGGGAACCGACCCGGCAACCGACCCGGCAACCGACCCGGCAACCGCACCGCTCCGACGGCACACACAGGAATGACCGGAGACAGGGTTTAGATGCACAAATGAAGAAATGGTTACAGGGTTTATAAACGGGGAGCACGGCAGAGGAAACAGAATCTGCCTCAGCTGTGTTCGATACTGTGAACGTCTCCCATGAACCCCCTCCCCCCCCCAACCCCGAATGTGTGCTCCACGCCGCCCCCCCCGAGTCCCCGGGAGGATTTGGCGTGGTGGTGTGGCGCCGGCTGCCATATTGCCTCGTGGTGATGGCGTCCGGGGGTGCACCTGCTCTGCAGACGACTTCGCTCTGAAGCCACAAACTGAATCACCGAGCGACCACGGAGGCTCGGGACTCCAAACACACAACATGCAGCGAACACACATAAATCATGTGACTCCTCCGCTCGGCGGCTGTTCTGACAACATCCAGGACGCTGCCAACGAGGAATCCAACGCCACAAGCACCAGATCACCGCTCAGAGTCACATGGAGTCAGCGTGTGCACGTGTGAGGAGCGAGCGTGGAGCCGGAGGGGAATCGATTCGTCGACTGAGAGGAATCTGGTAGTCGACAAATGATTGATCACAAATAATCACATGGTCCAGTTTCTCCAACACGAGGATGGATGTTCTCCTTCTCACGTATGAAGTTAAACTCAAAATGATTTGTTTCTGACTGTTAATAAAGACCAAAGAAGCCGATTGAAGATGTCACCGTGCGCTCGGGGGAAATTATAAAAAGGCCTTTTGTCAACGAAGCAATAAGAAAATAACTAATTGAATAAATGAGTGTTTGAGATTCAGAGTTTTCAGGAGAATGACCCAACAGGTGCAGCGTCTGAACGAGCTCCGAGCCGAGCGAGGCCCACGCAGGGAGGGAAGGCTACATTCGAAAATAATGACCAAGGTCATTGGAATTACTGTTTAATCAAAGCCAGGCTGCAAATGCACAAACAAAAGAACACGGGCAGAGGCACTCAAACACTCAGCGCCACCATTTCCTCTCTAATAAACATCCCAGCCTCCTCACAGCGTTTCAGCCTCATCATCATCAGCCTGATGAAACTCAGCCTCGCTCGGCCGTCAGCTGTGAACACGCTGAAGGACCACGCCGCTCGCCGCTCGCCGCTCGGCCCCCGGCGCCGAGCGGGTCACCGGACCGTGCCAAAGTTTGATATATGGTTGGATACGGCAACAAAGGAGGACGAGGAGAACACACACATTCTGAGAGAGGAGTGTGTGTGTAGGGGGGAGAGAGAGGGAGAGAGAGGAATCAGATAAAGGGCTAGACATCTATATGTCTTATATATCTATATATATATGATGTCTATGGATTGAGAGGAGGAGTAACACGTAACTGATTGAGCTCAGATTTACCAAATATTTATTAATTGGTCGTTCTCTTTTCATAAAGACGATATTAAAACCACTTTGAGTCTTTTGATAACGTGATATTTATCGTCAAATATAAATAATCGATCGGAACATTTATATTTTGATATATTTTGGCGATGGCCCTAAACAGATAAATCCCTGTCTCCATCACCACCTGCAAACCAACAGCAGCAATATGAATACTTACAGCAATTAGATTCTAAAAGTCAGATATTTATATTTGTATAAAGCTTCTAAATGGTTCCAGTAAACTGAGGTTTCTGCTCATGAAGACGAGTTTAGATCCACAACCTTCACTCAGGAGTCTCTAAACTTAGAATAAATAATAACATTTATATCCTGATAATTATGGATATGAACAGTCTCATCCAGGACTCTCCAGAGACGTGTCCCTGTCTCCTGCACCTGCAGCTCGAAGCCCAGCAGCAGCAGAGAACTGGCACTTGGACCTGATCCCTGAGTCTGATGCCTTTCACTCAGATTTAAAGCTTTTCCCGGTGAACCTGCCAAAATGCAAATACTCCTCCATTCACACGTCACTGGAATTTGACTACAAGGGCTTTGTGAGTCGTTTCTCCTTCGTTCTGCTGTTTGCACGAGAAATGAAACATAGAGTCACAGAGCTGGCAGCTCACGGTGCAGCTCGTCGTGCGTGTGTGCGTGTGCGTGTCGGGCCCGCAGTGTTGCATCATGAATCTCAGGGTTAATCTCGTGGAAGCAGCGTGATCACGTGATGAAGGTTCATCTTCTCACCTGAGGAGCCAACGGAGGCCAGAGCGCGCGCGCGCGGCCTCCTGCGTCACTGCGCGTGAATCATCGAGTATCGATCGGAAGGCGCGTGATCTGCGTGATCCGTGCTTTATAACGAGTCACCTGTTCACCTACAAAACAAAAGCCTCGGCTTCTCCTTCACATTAAAAGACCCGGTGAATAACTGCGCCCGGTGCATTAAGGGTCACATTTTACACCTGGAAAATTTTAAATTTAGATGATTTTGTTGTTTCTGTGAGGTTCCATCATCCAGGCCTCGTTTATGAAGATTATCAAAACCGCATCATCACGTTTCTCCTTCTTTCTCCTCATTTAAAAATATGAATCTTTAAAAAGAGTGAATCTGTGCAGCCAGAAATAAAATGAGAAAAGAGCTGGAGACGAGGAAATAAAACCACGAGGCTGAAACGCTTTTTAAAACCCACGAATTAATATAAATGAATTTTAATATTCATGCTGCACTTGAAGGAAAAAGCCTGTTTTTCCTGCTGAGGCCCGAAATGACCCAGATTCACCGTCTGTGTTTTATTCTTCTTATTATTAAAGGATCTGTTTAGAAAAACTGAAGCGAAATTCCACTGGATTTATTGTTTTACTATATCAAAGATTCAAAACCGCATTTTCCACTGAGAACGCGCCAGTTTTCAATCCGCAAAAATAAAATAAAATATCATCATCGTGAAAAAAAAACGCTTTGAGCTGAATGTGACCAGAGACAAAAGAAATGATTTTTGAAGTCCTTTTATTTTTCTATTCTCCGCACGTCGCCGAGTGAGGCCGCGGCTGCCAACTTCAGATTAACTCTTTCAGCTGCAGAGAAAGACGCTTTTACTCTGAAAAGCTCCGTGTGATTCATTAGTGCCTGTGAAAACCCTGCGCTGCATTTTAACACACGAATAATCCACCGTTTAAAACTGTTCACATCGTTTTTATTAATGTGCCTGAATATTATCCTATTGTGATCTATTCATAATTAATAATATTATTAGGGGAAAAACGATATTGAAATATTTTGCCTGTGAAATTTTTCCCCACAAGGTTTTTTTGAACATTTAATGTGGATTTCTATATATGGGTCAAAAGGAAAACCAGCCAATTAAATATCATATACAAATATATATGTGTATATGAATATAAAGTGTCTCATTCTACTTTATAATGTTGCATTGAAGTGATAAATAAAGGTTGAGTTGATAAATATAAATACATAAGGCTCAATAAAATAAAAGGCTGCTCTATTTCTCTAAAGTACAAACCTCCACATCAATATATCCAGATAAAATAAAGACTTTATAAAAAAACAGATATAATTATCTTTTAGTTTTTTTATTCCAGCCTTGACTGACTCCAGGAGACGATGGAGGTAATATTCCACGTCGCCAAGCCAAAAAAATAAAAAATCATAATTTTGGCACGGTGAAATGCCTTTTTTAAAATTTTGTTATGATGAATATTTTGGCTGGAGTGTTTTGTTTTCCTTCAAACGTTGATCATCTCAATGATTTCATCTTTTTTGAATTACAGGAACATGGAGAATCTACATGATTTGTGTGTAAATCACTGGTGAAACTTCAGAGACAGAACGAGCTGCTCTGCCGCCGCTCTGCCGCCGCTCGTCCGGCCCCTGCCGAGCGGCGGTGGACGACCTCGCCGAGGCCAAGCCGCATCTCATTAGACCAATTAAACCAGTGTCTCATAACCCCAGGGCCTCCCAGTCACCAGGCCCTTCATTAGTGCAGCTCTGTGCTGCCGGGGCTCCGTCCTCTGCTGCCCGACTGAGCGTCCCTGACCCCGGACGGAGGCTGACCCCGGCTCCCCCTGACCCCGGACGGAGGCTGACCCCGGCTCCCCCTGACCCCGGCCCAGGCAGCTGACGGAGAGCCAGGTCACAGGAAGGTGGAGTAGGAGACTGGGTCAGGGGTGACGGAGAGGAAAGGGAAACAGGCTCCATAATTTACCTAAGACTATAAAGCATTCAGATTTATCCAGGTTTGGATATTTTATCATCATTTCAACCTGAATATGTGTCTATCAAATGAGGGAACGTTATCAAATGAGCATTTCTCCAGGCAGCAGGTGTGTCCACTGGTTTCATCCCACACCAACCCACCAGTTTCCCAGATGCTCCACGTCTTCTATGAGCTTTCTGTGGTTTTGTACAGTAATGAGAACAAGCTCCAGTGGCTGCTGCATGTCTCCAGGTTGTTATCACTGGAATCGCTCCTGTTAATCATTAGAACACTGGCAGCGGCGTTGGTGGTGTGAGTGTGTGTGTGTGGGGAGTGTGGGTGCCCGACTGGACGGACATGAGATTAAAATGTAAAGACAGGGGAGAAGGAGATCGCCCGTTACCGTGGCGTTCCCGCATAAGCTGATCGCGTGAAGATCCTCGCTATAACTTCATTCGCGCCTGCCCAAGCGTCGGCGGTAAATCCGACGTCGCAACAACCAGTGGGGGGGGGGACTTATCTATGAAGCTTTACAACAACAACACACCCAGACAAGCATAACTCAGTGTGGAGAACTCTGCAAAGCAACATTTGCGGTGGCTCTGCGTGCTAACAGTGCCCGGGGTGGGGGGGCCGGGGTGTGGGGGGGGACGGAGGGGTTCCTGAGTAGGGGGGGGGTTGAGGTGGGGGTGGGGGATGGTTGGGTGGGGGGGGGGCAGTCAGCAGAGCATAAGAGGCAAAGCTGCACCTGGCCCCAATTTCCAGTCAAAGCCACAAAGGGGCTCACTGCCCTGCCATGTCAGCCAACCGGAGACAGACCGTCAGCATTGCCCATCCATCAGAACCGATCCTGAGTCTATAACATCGCAGTAGGCATGAAGAATGACTGAGTACGCCGTGGGTCCAAAGCTGCGGGGCATAAAGACCCGTTTCTGTTTCCCCCCCCCCCCACCCCTCCGAACACTGTCCCGACCAGAAACCCACTACGAGGAAACACCGACAGTGTAATCCAGGTTCTGTGCAAAACGGCAAGACCAGAGAGGAATAAAAAGAAACGAACCTCATTAATATTTAAGGTTCTGAGAGCACAAACAGGAGCGGGATCAAAGAACACCAGAACCCCCGTAGAGCGGTGCTGGAGTTTACGATCCTCTTGGGGACCAATTCACCATAAAACAATAATGTGCTGCTGCACCCGCCGAGATGTGCGGAGCGTGGGTCGGAGTACTTCTTGTCCGGGAAATCGAACACTCCTTGAACAACAATCGTAAACAACCAGTTCCCGGGTGAAGTGCACAACTAGACACGGTATCCCACAGCCTGAACCCAGACCAGTGTGGTGGTGATTCACTCACTTGCCTGGTCCCCCCCAACCTGCTCCCCGTGCAGCTCGCTGGTATAGACCTCAATTCCTTTCAACCCCAAAATTCAAAACATCCTGAAAGAACGCAAGGGAGAGGAAGAATCCATCCCGCCTCGTAACCCACACACGACACACACAACCCAACCACAACACACACTACTATTACATCTGCACAACACTGCAATGAACACAACAAAAACCACCTTGTCCATCAACTCCCCCCCCACCACCCCCTAAATAAACGCCCCTCGCCCCCCCCTTCCCGAGTCTAGAAATGAATGTGCTGCTGATGGAAGGAGCCAGCCTGCCCTCAGTCTCCACTATTCGTGTGTGTGTGTGGGTGTGTGTCTGTTGTGTGTGGGTGTGTGATGTCTGTGTGCCGTTATGTGTAGTGAGGTGTCTGTAGTGTGTGTGTGGTGCGGTGTGTTGTGTGTGTGTTGGTGTCTACAGGCCCGAACTCAGCACCCACCAAAACCAGCCAATGACTGGGGAGGGTTTTTCCTCACCGGCATGGCCGCACACGCCCACCCAGCCCACCACCTCCGGCGAGTAGCGGTGAACTTCAATTCTACTCATACCTCACCAACCGGACCAGGTTGTCGACGCCCATCACTCGTTCTTTTTGGTATCAAACATCTATATTTAATCAGAGGGTTCCCTACACACCAACCGTAGGTTATGAAATACTACTCTTGAGTTTGTTTGGAGGAGCGATAATGAATGCGGTTGGAAAGATCCCCGGCCAGCGCTTTCATCGCAAAGCAGGATCCGGACCTAGCGTCTTAACAATCCTGCGTCATAGTCCAGGTGAACACTCTGTAAACCACACACTAACACACTGTGCGCGCCAAACCTGCAACACAACACAAACACAACAACACACTGAATTCAGTCTCTTATCTCAACACTGCCTTCCCCTTTTGGTTCGATTGTAAGTAGTATGGAATACGAATTGCTGGACAAAACAACCGTCAACAAACATTTGACTCCCACCTCTGGAGGCGATCAGACGCCGTCCGAGGAACAGAAGCCTAAAGCCGGCGATTGCGGCTGAGAGGCATCCGTCTGATCTGGACCCCTCGTGGTTGACCCACAACCTCAGGCGAGAAATCACCCACCTGCAGCCAAATCAAAAGCCGAGGCAAACTGAGTTACAACACCACAGGATAAAAACCACATGATAACACCACCAGCCTCCCCAACACCATCTCCCTATGAACATAGATCCCTTCGCGAACCCTCTGGCAGAATTAAGAGTGACACAGGAGGATCCATACAAAGCGATCATTGTAGTACACTCTCTACTTTGGAAAACTTTGTCCCGCTGAACAACAACAGGGTCAAGAAGTCTCTAACGCGGGCTTCGACCACACCCCTCCGAATCCCCCTCCTTCCTCCAACAGCAGACGACAGTTTGAACGTTAAAGTCAGACCTGAGCTGGAAACTCCCACCATAACAACGGCTGTAAAACAACCGCCAAACCACACCGAGCAGTGCTGCTTCCCATAAACCCCCACGCAGCGCCCGAGTCCCAACGACCGCTATGCTGTGTTGCCTGCGGCCTGTTCGGCGAAATAACAGCCAAGAGCTGACTGCACAAGAGCCAAAAACAACTGTTGGTGTTGACACTCGGAAGATCGTCTAAAACCTGGAAAAACGAACCCTTCGCAAAACCCACACTCTTCGAAAACCAACCCCCACAAAAAAACACTCGCCTCCGACAAAGAACCACCAAAAACTCACACACCACCCATCAATACCAAACACACACACAACATACACCCCACCACACCCACCAACACACAACCCAACACAACAAACACCACAAACAATAACTACACCGCACACCAACTTACACAAATACTAATCACACACCTTCTACGTGCACTTGTTTTTAAAGCTGCCTCTCTGCTTGTGGTGATGTGAGCTTTTTGTCGCTCCCGCATCACGCCTTCTGTGCACAATAGTGTGAGTTAATTTAACGAGCGAATACATGTTAAAACACACTGACAAGCTTGATGATCTAACCAGATAATAAGTTGCTGCAGAGAGCTTTATAATATATCACACGTGCAGCGATTGCATGACCCGAACGATGGTCTTCTTCATTCTCCTGCGTCTCGGTTCAACATCTGCCCCCATTGACCTCCAGCATTGATGTTACAAACAGGGAGGTTTCACTTCCTTGTAACGACTATTCCCTCCGCTTCGACCGCGTGAGGCTCTGTCTACAAAGCAAAAAAGGCGCTCCATATGGTGTAGATTAGACAGAGGGACAAACTCCTCGCTCCTTCCTAACTACACAATCGCTCAACACGCAAAACCTAGCCTTTCCTAGCTGCGCCGTCACGCATCAAACCCAGAATACCCACCAAAGTTACAGAAGACAGAAAGACTGGAATATGAATCTCTCATCTCAACTCTCAATCTCTGACTTAGCGGAGGGCTGATAAACGGGGACAAAGAGTGGACCAGAGACAGCATCAGCAGCAACACATGATTAAAGAAAGATTCTAAACTTCTGTCTCATACGGAAAACAATTTAGAATCTGTTTATTACCAGTAAGACAGATCCAGAAACATTTAAAGGGTGACAATCTTGAAACAGATAAAAACACATAAAAAATAGAATACTTCAAAAGTTTAGGCACCCCCAACAACCAGTATCCACTCCCTACAACTAGACACTAGCAAGGCCCCCAACCAGTTCCCCAACGACAACCCTCGAAACCATGACTACTGTAACGTGGGGGGAGAAGATCTGGGTTGCACAGCCAGTTCGTATCTTGTCAGTGGGGGGTTTACTGTGACGGTAGATTAGGCGTCGTAGAGGGCCTAGTCCCGGTGTGGAGGCGGTGGGTGGACGGGACACACTGTCGGATGTATACAC